>JAOVVB010000050.1:18163962-18180373 GCA_028570985.1 Heterobranchus longifilis | reverse complement strand
CATTTCCAAGAGAGACTGTGTTAACATCTTTTCAATTAAAAAAAATCACCAAAATCTGTTATTTATCAAGGGGTGCCCAAACTTTTGCATAAGACTGTATAATCATACATTATGACTTCAGTTTCTCCAAAAATCTATTTTTTTTTTAAACTGTGGTCCTATTATGCCGTAATATGTTTGAAAATATGTAGACCAAAGCAATATATACTTTCTCCTGCATGAGTGAGGTCTATAAAACCACCTTACTAAACTAGTCTGGCTTTAAAAGAACAGATATGCAAATTTGTTCATAGAATTATTGCCCGAACTATATTTGAACTGAAACACACTAATTGTTGACAAAATCACCAGGACAGCATGTACCATTCCAGCGACTTTTTTGGTTCAGTAAATGCATTGTATTTTAAGGAAGAGCTGTTAAGACACATTTTAACTATAAGCCGCTCGTGTACGCCAGTTCATAACTGAACATATTTGAGTATTATGCACCATGATTTACAGACCGCCTAAATATAATAATGACTTTATCAGTGACTTTTTAGGAGGGAATTATGCCTAAATATGATAGGGTTTTGTCTGATGGTGATTTTAATATTCACATCTCTTGTCTTAACAAAGTTTTTGTCAATTCCTTTTTAATTCTTATTGATTTTTTTTTAACCTAGTACGGTGTGTAACATGTTTTTCTGAGATCCCGCTCCCCTGTCCAACGGTTAAACAATGTGTATCAGCAGCATTGTCATTCTTTCAATTCCTCTATTGCTGTACATTTCTGCTTTTAATAAAACTTCTGAGCTATATGAGGTACTTGTTTTTGTTTTATTGTTGAGGTTTTTACATCTTTATTTAGTGTTACTTAATACTGTATCTTGAATAACGATGCACCTTTCAGAACCTTGCACTCTAAACTTAAAATCTGTATCATAGACACTCGTGCTGCCAGACATGAATATAGGAAAGCTGCATGCTCTGCTGATTTTAACCAGTTTCAGCATGTTTCCCTTCCCTTTTTGGGCATATGAATTGTTCATTCTGGCCTATTGAGGTGATCCCTTTTCAATTTTTACTGGTTCTGCCCTGGACTGGTTCAGATCATACCTAATGGACAAAATTTTTTCGGTTGGTCTTAGTGACTCTGTATCCTCCTCAGCAGCTCTCACACATGGGGTCCCTCAAGGGTCTATTCTCTGTCCATTGTTATTTTCACTTTACTTACTTTAACTTTCATTAACTTTTTTGTTTTTTCACTGTCATGGTATTTGGACCCGGTGGAGCTTGTGTTGGCCCTTTCATAGAGACATGTTCCCTTAAATCACATGCAAAGCCAACTGCTAGAAACCGGAGAGTGTTTATTGGACAGTGATTTTAAACTGGATAAGCAAATTAACTCTGCTATTAAAGTTAGCGTTTTGTTAAGCTAAGCCATAAACACACACAAAAAAAAAGATCTTGAAAAGGTTATGCACGTTTTTATTGCAAGTCAGCCTGATTATTATAATGCCTTCTATGCTGGTGTGGTTCAAACCTCTCATGCACGTTTGCAGTTGGTCCAAAAAAGCTGCTGCGCGTTTTTAAAAGAAACATAAGCTGGAACACATTCCTGTCCTGGCATCTGTACACTAGCTCCCTGTGCAGTTCAGGATCAAGCGCAAGGTCTAACAGCCAGGCCTGAATAATCTAGCACCTCTATTATATTTCTGACCTTTTAAAAACCATACAGTCCAGCACAGTCTCTCAGGTCTGGTGATCAGCTTTTACTTACAGAGTCGAAGCGATTCAGTAGTAGCACCTAAACTCTGGGATGAGCAGGCCCTAACTCTTCCTAGTTTTAAATCTCACCTCAGGACCTTTTTATACTCTTTGGAATTTAATACTGTGCGAGGTAATTCTTTTCCATGTTTTTATTTTTTTATTTATGTATTTTTATTTGTTGTTTCATTTACTTATGTTATGCAATGAGGATGGGCAACCTTGTTATTTATTGTTTTATTTGGATTTGATTTCATTTTATTTTCTTATTAATGTCTGTTTTTATAGTCTTTTACCATGTCTGCAGCCATTTTAGGATTGTACAGCACTTTGTTCAACTGTGTTGTCTTAAATGTTCTTTATAAATTAATTTGACTTTGTGTGTATCTCTGAGTTTTTTGACGGAAAACGTTTTTTTCCCCCATTATCCCAAAGTAAAAGAAAAAATAATCATGTAATACAGTGAAATCCACTTAACTGCCTCTGCAATATTTCTAGCCGAATAAAATACATGCGAGTTTGTGCATAATAATTATATTATATGGAAGCCTACTGTACATACCACAAGCGCCAGCTGATAAATCAATCATGGCTTGAATGACTGGACTTGGTGCCATGGTTTTGTAACCTCTGTGTTACCACCTGTCAAAAGCACACAAAACTTTCAAAATTAAGGTATCCATACTTGACATAACAATGTAAGAAGTTTTTTTTTTCTTTTAAAAGGCCATACTCATCAAGTGAGGGTAGGCTATGGTTCGAATGGTCTGCTTCCCAGAAATCCTGATACAGGTCCACCCTTTCACTGTCCACTCTACAACGTTATCGTGGATCATCCATCACGTCGGAGTGTATAAGACGTTTGAATGCATGTTATTTATTAAGCAGTTCTATAAAACCTTGTACACTTGAAAAACCCTCAATTCATAAACCAATACGTGAAGGTTTTTTGGAACCACTGGCCAATACTAATGCGTAGGCAAGTCTGAGATTTAAAAGAAGATAATTGTGTGAGAATGTAGCTTGAACACAATTTTTCTAATTAGGTTTAGTTAAAATGCAAAACAGTACTTGGTTCAGGACCTTTAATAACGGCCTTGATTTATCTTTTCAGGAATATGAGCAGGATGGCACCATTAAACACACATTCTCTTACACAGCTAATTATGCAACTAGCATAACAGTAACAGGAACAAACCAGTCAAAAGTTTTTGAAACAATTTGGATTTATTTATCTAAATTCTAGAACAATACTGGATTTTATTCAAAACTATGAAACTTAGAAACATTAGGTAATTAATAAACAACAATACTGTAACTCATAGGTTATTTAAAGACATGAAGGTCAGTTGTTCTGGAATAGATCTTGTAAGAACAATATTGTCAAGTGCATTTGCAAAACCCATCAAACTTGCTCACATGAAGACCTCCTCAGGAAAGCAAGACCAAAAACGTACCTCTGCTGCAGAGGAGAAGTTCATGTAGAGTTACACAAACAGCACCTCAGATTAGAGCTGTTATGAAGGCTTTACAGAGCATAAGCAGCAGGCACATCTCAATATCAACTGTTCAAATTAGATTATTGCCCATTTTGAACGCCTTCAGGATTGTTTTACAACGTAGAAAGAAATAAAAATCAGAAAAGATTACGGAAATAAAAGGCATGTCTAAACTTTTGACTGGTAGTGCAAATGCATCAGTTGAAATATTTTCTTGCATTTCTCGGATTTAAAATCTGCAGGCTTCAACATGGCATGGGCACACTCACCTGTACACTTGCTCACTTACGCAGGAATCCAGTCAGCCACTTGTGTAAACCCGAAAGACAGACATGTGTCAAAGTCCCACGAGATCTGCTCTTTCTCTCACAGCGATCATATTTTCCCTATTGTGATGTTTAATGTAAATATTAACTAATGCCCTGAACACAGAATGGACAGCTTTATCCGCTGAGCAGGTGAGTGTATAGGTCACACACTCACAGTACTGCTCACTACTTGGACAAATTTAAGAAGCTAAAAACCGCCGTCAGTAATCATACTGGAATATACTTAAAGATCTTAGAGAACACATACTGTATGGGACTTACACAATCATAAAGCATAAAAAAAATTCATCTAAACCCTGATACTTGTTTAACACTCAAGGGCACATCGTAGAGTGTACGTGTTTAGACAAGTATGCATTTCCGGGTTCCTTCAAGGACGAACGACCTTCACACTTACCGTATTTTATTGTTTGAGATATTTCAGGTGTGTAATTCCACATCTAATCCGAGCGCCACAGTTCAAGAGATCACGGAGTACTGAACGCAGGTCAGCAGCTTTCGCAGTCTCTGTGTGTGTGTGTGTGTGTGTGTGTGTCGATAAGGGTGTGTGACGGAGCCTGATAAACTCTGACACGTGGACACGCATGCATTTCAGTGTAAACACCGATGTGCATTTGTTAACACACACCCAGCTGTAACCCAGCTTGATCTCCGTGTTGCCGGTGTTTTGCGCAGATGAAGTAAGAAGATCCCCAGGTCTAACCTTGATCAGAGCCCGTATCTATGTGAAAAGATACAAATCGATCGGATGATGAGACGGACGACAAGCTAACAGGACTGAACATACTGCTCGTATTTTCTTATCTATATCTCCATTCACACGTTGGCTTGTTACTGGTTGTTGGCCAGCTGCGCGTTAAGGTCGCGAGACAAGGAGCAGGAGGTCCAGCTCCATCTTGCTTTTGGGTCACGTGCTAACAGAGGCGCGTTGTTTCCGTTACGTCTGGGGATTTTACGCATTTTCAACACACGTTGCGTGCGCATCCGTGTTACCTTAAACATGTAGAAAACGTTTAAAAAAAACCGTACGCCTTAAATGGACGCGTATGGGGAAAAATGTATGTATATTATGTATCTACATGTTTTATTACCTGGTTTATTTTTAGCAAATATGGGTTTTTTTTTTCTAACGTTGTAGATTTTCGTATCTACATGAAATAAGACACATCAGAATGACTGGAACGGAAATTGATAAACGGATTAAAAAGTGTATAAAAATATATAAATGTTTCATTTTTGCTTTTAAACGTGCATGATTTGCGTGACTTGCACGAAACCGGATTATTGGCAAATATTAATTGCTTTAAAAATCACGTGATGTATATATTTTGGGCTGCTGCTTTATTTGAACAAATTGATTAGTTGTGGAACAAACAAGAATTATTCGCAAAAAAATGCATTAAAAAATCCTTCCGTTTATTTTGGCGGCTTTTCCAAATCAAATCAAATCAAATACATAGTTTAATTATTGTTAAAACATTCAGCTATTAAAATAATTATACATTTACTGTAATTCTTCGTGGTAAAATACAAGCCAAATACATCTTTAAAAAATGTACAAACTGACATACTGACATAATATTACAATTATCTGGGTCCGGGTTCGATTCCCGGATTGCGTGTGCGTATTGAGATCACATGTTTTCCCTGTGCTTGGTCGGTTTCCTCCCCATATTCCGGTTTCCTCCCACAGTCTAAAAACATGCAGATTAGGCTGAATCGTGTTTCCAAATTGCCCCATGATGTGTGAATGTATGTGTTGTGTGCCCTGCGATGGATTGGCACCCCATCCAGGGTGTACCCCATCTCATGTCCCAAGTCTCCTGGGATAGGCTCCAGGCCCCCCTTTTTGTCCAGAAATAGCCCTGACCCATCAAGGCATGTGCTACACTTACCCTCTGAAGGTGTGCAGTAAGTAGCAGATGCTTTAGGCCTGTAATTTGTGAGGTGGGCCCCCTGTGGATCAGACTTGTTTTTCCAACACATCACACAGATGCATGATTGGATTGAGATATGGAGAGTTTAGAGGCCAAATCAGCACCTCCATCTCTTTCACAAATAGGCAACACACATTCAAATTCAATTTTACTTAAATTCAAATTTTATTTGTCACATACAGAACCATACACAGTATGAAAATATAGTGCTTTTAACAATTGGTCATTGTCACAAAGCACCTTTACAGAATCAAAAGAAAATTTGGGAAATGGGTTTGAATAGTGCAAGGATTTGTATAAATCAAAATGATCAGATTGTCCCCGATTAGCAAACTACAAATTAATTACAATAGATAAACACTACAAAGATGGATGTGGGCGTTTCAGGTTGGATAAAGACTGACAGCTGCGTGTCCAGGGCAAAGTAAACAGCAGAGAGATAGTGATTAGTACGTGCAATACCACCACAACCCTATAGGGGGGGGGGGGGTTGCTATCAGTTAGTAAGATAAGGAACTGGTGTAATACCAGCCTAAGAGTATAAAAACTACGACTATTTAAACAATCAATTGACTTAGGTGTACCTCCAACTTTTTGCAGAACTTTTGTTTCAAAATAGCCCTAATTGTTGGAAGACAAAATGCAGAAAAGCAAGTAAACAGATCAGCAATGAATGAAACACATACATACATGAGATATGACACATGAGAAAAAATAAATAGTCTATGTTAATTCATTATTTTATATGGATTTAATAAATTATTTCATTGAAATGTTTAAATACACATCCAGATGCATATAAAGGCACACAAAGCATCAAATACATCATCGTCGTCTTATTGTCTATATTTGATCGGCCTGGAGCCTATCCCAGGAGACTTAGGGCATGAGGCAGACAAACCCCTGGATATGGTCAGAATTCATAGCAGGGTGCCCACATGCGCACACTCACACATTCATTCACACACAAGGGGCAATTTAGGAACACAAATGAGCTTAACCTGCATATCAGGTATTAAATATTAAATTCAGTATAAATGTAAAAATAATAATATATGCGCATGGATTATTTCTATTTTTTGACACATTAAGAAAAGTTAGAAAATACTTCATAGCAACAGTATAACGATGTTAGAACAGCGGCATAGGCAGAGAACCGACTTGGCAGTTTTAACATCGACCACAAGATGGCGGTATGGTCACATTAAACTTATTTTTGTGCGCTTCAAACAAAACTGCTTATTATCTACTAAACTGAGTCGCAATAACAAACCACTGGCACTGAACAGTCTGTGGAATACACAGCTGTACTATGCCACAGGAGTGCATCACTATGGCAGTGGTTTTTGACTGTTACTGCAGACCAAATAATTACATGTTTGACTTAAGACAAGTTAAATAGAAAAGGCCTAGTAGATTGTGGGAAGTTTTGTTTGTTTGTTTCTTTAAAGAGCTGCTCTTACTTATTTTATTGATATCATATCACTTGTTTCACTACAGGGTCCTAGTTTCTAAAAGGCGAAAATATGTTACTGTCATCATTATTATTATCATTATTATTTCGTAGTGGCGAATTATGTTAACTGATGTAAACATATATCTATCATGTTAAGAATTTGAATTTGTTAGACAGCCCTGGACTTTAGAACAGTCTAATACTGTATATATTCTCATGTGACTTAGACCTGTTCCTAGATGACACTCATTCATGTTTATTAACGCTACTTAAAGCCTCCACGTGCACATAAAGCGCGCGCTGTGACCTGGAGCGCAGTGTGTCTGTGTCTCTTTCTCTCTCTCTCTCTCTCTCCACACTCCTCCTAATGAAATGTGTTTACTAGTACTGGGCGGAGCAAAGCGCTGTTTTTGTACTGTTTCGCTTTCAAAAAGCTTCTATGATTGGATGACGCCATCTGCCAATCAAGCGTGGGCGGTATCAGCTGACCAATGATAGATGTGTTCCAGTAACGCCGCTCGCGCTCTGTCTCTCTCGCACTCATATACACACGCGCGCGCACACGCACGCACGCACACAAACACACGCGCAGTGACAGGAGCACGCACGAGCGGAATACTTGCTTGAAACTTTGACCACAAGTTCATAACAGAGCCTTCAGATGGCAGGAACTTTCCGACGCCTCGCGGTTTGACTCACGGCTTCGACGCGCGTTATTAACCAATGTATTGTTGTTAACTTCTTAGGAAACTTGAATATTCGCTTCTTTTTTCGTGTTTAATCCGCGCTCTTTTGCCCGAGTCGCTCTCGCGCGCCGCTAACTCTATGTGACGCGGGGCGTTTGTCGGTACCATGGCGGAAGCGGCCCAACAGCAACCACAGCTGGTCGACATCGACCCGGACTTTGAGCCCCTGTCGCGGCCCCGATCATGCACTTGGCCGCTGCCCCGACCCGAGTTCACAAACCCCGCAGACTCGAGCACGAGCTCGCCGGCCCCGTCTGTCAAGCACGAGATTAGCGGCACCGCGGACTTCCTCAGTCTTCTCGAAGAAACCGAGGACTATGCTGAAGACAAGCCGCTTGTCTTGTGCACAGATTTCCAATGCCAAGAAAACTGCGGGCACCGGCAGCAGCAGCAGCAGCAGCAGCGGCCGCAGATCCCCGGCGCTCCGCTCCCTCCGCAGCAGCAGCAGCAGCAGCAGGTGCCGTTACTTTCCTCCTCTTCCTCCACAGCGGCGGCGGCTGCGGCACAGAGGAAGAGCGGCTCGGCCCGGCGCAACGCCTGGGGCAACATGTCATACGCTGACCTGATCACCAAGGCCATCGAGAGCTCGCCCGAGAAACGCCTGACCCTTTCGCAGATCTACGACTGGATGGTGAAGAGCGTGCCTTACTTCAAGGACAAGGGCGACAGCAACAGCTCCGCCGGCTGGAAGGTATTTATGCCGTGCACAGGGTACCACCCGTGTAGTGCATCTCAACTGCATGTGCATGAGCTTTTTAGTGTCAGGTCCTAGTCACTGGTTTAACCACATGGGGAGTACAACAGGTCTCTTGCTGCAAGTGTGTCCCACTGCCAGTCAGTCACATGACAGGTCCCGAGTAAAGTTAGACATGAAGTGTCTGCTGACGAGGAGCATTCCTGACTCTGGATGCTTACATATAGTGTACAGTTGTGTCGTGTTGGTAAAATGCTCTGATGTTGTTGTTCTGTGTGAGTGTGTGTAGTACATGCATACTGCCTGGCATTATGGTTTTAGGAGTTCCCTGGTCTAAAAATGACTATTTCCAATTATACAGTATAGTATACGTGTTACTGCTATAGAAACATATCTGTGTTTCCTTTTCTTGAGCAGGTTTCTTGCTTGGTCAACATTTTCATAACGTTTATATGCAATGAACGGTTTTGGCATTCACATCAAATTATCGCGCCAGAGTTCAAGTCAAGTGGACCGAGGGTGCGAGAGCTCCGGGTTCTCAATGTCACCCAAGGCCAAAGTGTTCAGAAGTCGATTGCTACACTACAGTTTCTTTAGATGGCACCCTCAGACACCCTCATGCTTTGTCATGTTCACCATGTACACCAAAAGCCACCTGACAACCAGAGAAACACAAAAACATTCCCGTGGAAATCCATGGAAACCACCTTTTGAGCCTGGAGCCAAAGTTACGTTGTTAGGTGTAGTACCTTGTCACACCACACACTATTAATAACCAACGGCTTATGCGTCAATTCGCCCACGATGCATGCCAGGTATGTTTGCATGAAAGACTACACATGCAGGCAAACGTCGGTTCCACCCACTGATTTGAGTTCATTGTCCCAGCATTCCTCAGGCTTTGTGCTTTTGTGAGTGCGATTTTGCAAGCTTAGTGCTCTCTCGACCTGCCTAAATGTGTGCATGAGTCATTCTGAGAGTACTCTCTGTCACAAAAAGGCACTGCTCATTTATGATACAAGCTACGTAATAATGCATGCCGTGTTTTGATTCTGGTTTCAAGAAGGAATTCGGCGGAACGGTATATGTGACGTCTGTTGCTGCTCCGGGGTTGTGGTTGTAAAAGGCATTTAATTTTATCGATCGAATATCTCACGGGTGAAAGGGATCTAGTGTGTAGGTCAATCGGTTGCCGTTGTGTTTTCTTTCTGGTAATGTAATGTAATGTAATTATTTTTTTTTTTTTTACAGTTAGCACTTATCCGAGTGCTATCCTCATATTTTCCTTTTCTGTTAGGAGAATCCTTTTAGTTTCATTTCAGTGTGGTGTCGTGTATAAAAGTGACATGTGACTCAGTATTTCTGACCATTTTCCTCATACTTCCACTGCCTGCTTATACAAACACTAGGCTCTTATTGTCCTATGTGTGTGTGAGAGAGAGATACTGTGAGAGTGTAAATCTGGTCCGCCTAGGTGAGAGTATAAAGGAGAAAAATGCAAGGCATCAGTACACTGCTTATTCTTAAATACTCTTTTGAGCCCTTATTGTAAGCAGCTTTACCGCTTCTTTGTCAAGGCTACTAAGCGGAAGTGGAGAGAAGACGCTGAGTAGGAGGGCACAGGCTTTTTTCACCTGATCTCTTCTTCAGATAAAAGTGTGCATCATTTTCAGAAAAGGAAAGAAAGACACATTGTGAGAGCGAGAGAGAGCTGTTCATGGTAAAAGAAGACTCATTGACAAATGCATTTTTTTTTTTTTTACCAACGTCCACAGGCACATAAGCACTTTCCTTGATTTGAAATTCTTCACTCGTGGAGTGGAGAAGAATTCTGATCCAGGTCCAGGTAAACGGATCCTTTGTACAAAGTAACTCACGCTACTTTAATGTCAAACCTCCCAGTGTGAAACCCGTGTGGCCACGCTGGCTGTGATCTCCTCCAGTAGCCTGAGACACGAGGCTGTACTGTAAATAGAAAGAGATATTTGGTTGCGCTACACAAAAACTTTTAAAATCACAACATTGATTCATTTTGCAATACATGTCAACTCAAGAACAGTTGATTCTGGATCATTTGAGATGTTTGCACCCTTCGTATAAAACAGAGTGCGCCACTATGAGTGCGCCACTATTCCTCGCTGTTCCCTGAAACCGATGAACATAAAGGTTGTATTACATGACCACATGCACCTGATGCCCAGAGAGCAAAACAGTGAAAATGACATAAAATGAAATTCCGAAAAAATTAATGAGTAAATTAAAAAGAAGTTGCTTGCGTAAAGAAAAGAAAGAAAATGCCTAAAAGCCAGTGATATTATGCATGAAGTTAATTTATAAAGACTGACTTCACTCTTAAGTGACTGTGTTGTTCACATGGACACAGTTGAGGACACCCCCCAAAAAATGTATGCATATTTTCTAATGTAGATAGCATTTATTTTTGCTCAGGGTTTTATTGTAATTCAAAATGCAGGCAAGCTTCCATTCACATTCATCCGCTTGGAAACTTGAGCTACTACAGTCTGCTAAAGCAATGTAAGCACTTAATAAATGCTGGTTACAGATTGTCGCTTACAAAATTGCTCACAGAAGATTTGGTTGAGTAAAAAGTAAAAAGAAAAAAAAAAAGGATTCTGCTTTCATTGAGGAAATATTAAGAATCATGCAGCTGTGTGTGTAGGGAAATTTCAGGAATGTGTTTGTTTTGGTTGGACGGAACCACTGTAAATACTTTATAAACTTTCTGTTCTTGAAATGAAGACTGTCTTCAGCTAGTAGTCACTTAACTCTTTTCTCAAATGGATGTTAAAATAATTCATATATTAAATGAATGTAAGACATTAAATACCCGTCTTCAGATACAGGCACGCCTGCCCAAGTGCGCAGCCGAAGCCATTAACAGAATGGAAATGATCTCTAATAGCCTAATATATTCAGCACTTTTTAGAACTTAATAAGCAAGTGAATGGCACTGATTGTACCTGGAAGATGTTCAGTGAGCCATTTCCGTGCAGTAAGAGGTTAGTCATCATGTCCTTTGCTGCTGAAACCTTTCTCAACTTGTTAGTGCATTAGGAGAGCTGACTATAGCTCAAATTCTATTTATTTTAATCAAAAAAAGCACATAGTACTATACATGAGGATGATGGCTAGACTTAAGAGGACACCTTTACATGCAAATGTCTATTAAAACTAGGTAAAGGACTAAACCAAATGTGAGAAGTGCCTCTTTAGTTTGACTGTCTGTGTCAAACATTTAGCATCGGTGTGTCCAGAAGAAAACATGTGACCGCGCTCAGCACCATGTTTCTACACAAAGGCGTCTAGCCAGATGTCTGGCTCCATGCACAGATGACCCTGTGTCTGTTCTTCCTGTTACTCCTATACGACACAGACGTCACTCGGCTAGTGCAAATATTTGATGCAGCACATGGCCACCAATCATCAGTGTTGGCTTACAAGCCAAGAATTGATTTTTTCGTCCTTCAGTACGTCACACTTCACTCTCATGATAGCGCCTTCTCCACCACCTCCGCCAGTCACCTGAGCCTCGGTCCCGGCGTTCACACTTATTTTAAAGACAATATTAAACACTTGTCAAGTAGTATATGCATTCTATGTCTCTATGTTTTGTGTAAACTGTAAGCATCTAAAAATGTAAACATTAGTGGAGAAGAAAATGTAAAAAGAATCAGGTAGCTTTCAGGATGGATTCTAAAAACTTACTAAACTCAGTGGTTTTGAGCCAGATTCAAAATTTTTTACTGAAAAGCAGATCACCGAATACTGGACTAAGCCCGGGGATATAATTTGTGATTTCTGGATGACATCAGCATAGAAAAACTGCACCTCAAACATGAATCTCCCTTTGGGACGACATGATCGAGCCCTGCGTCGTGACTGAAAGGCTGCGTTTTTCCAAAAACGCCTGACCTTCTCCTCTTCCACCCACTTCTTCCTTTCTTCTATCCTGCCCTTCCGCCAGCACCAGAACGGGACACTCCAAACATGACTTGGCATAAACTAGTGTTGATGTCAGAAGGCACAGACGCTCTGAACATTGTGGCTCCTCTTTCTCTTTAGCCCCCTGGGGCTGACGGTCTCGGTGCAAGGTTCACAGAGTTCAGATAAGGTGACACCCCTTAAAGGTTGCATAACGAGATGTTTTACAGGAATCCAAGAGCCCCGGGCCAAAAAGCGGTGGCGCTTGTTAGCGAGTCGAGCATTTAGAAAGATGACGCCTTTCAGCGACACATGCGGCAAACCTGAGCCAAGGTTCTAAACCGGGTTACGACAGACAAATGACGTGAGGCGGCGGCGCAGACATGCTAGTTATATCCTTGACTTTTTAAACTTTCATTCGCCTTCCAGCCCGTGCTGCCCATATGTTCATTTCGATCTATTGTGTTCCGTGTCTTTCATTATTTCTTTTGGTTAAATGAATCATTCTCCTGGCATGTGAGAGGTCTTAAAGGCAACGGCGTGTTTGGATATGTGTGTGAACGAACCTATCGTACACGAGACGGCCAAGTGAAGTGTGCAAAAACACGTTTGCTTATGTGTATATCTAATATAGATTTTTAAACACGATGCACTAGTAACCATTTATAAAATGCAGACTCTTGTTTGGGGGTCGTCCAACAAGAAAGAAAAAAGGGAGGGTCTTTGTGCTTCTTCTCCAGACTAAACATACCTCTGACAAGCAGAATGAAGGAAAAGAGGAAAAAAGGGCCGTACAACGATGAAGGCCTCCAAGAATCGTAGTAGTAAAGCAACGGACGAACTGTCAGCACCTTTCCAAGCTGCTGCCGACAGGGCAAAACTAGTCCGCTATTTATCCAAAGAAAAGAAATAAATGAAAGGATTTATGAGCGACAAAGAATCTCTTCTCAGCACTACACGGTTTTAAAGCGTCCACATGCTGCTGTGTCGGCTTTCCTGAGAAGCTGGTACTGTACGTCATTTGGTCCAATTCCACTTGGAGGTCAGTGTGAGTTTGTTTATCAAACAAGCTCCCATGTTTATCCGTTCAGCCAATCAGGTGTGGACGTGTATTTGCAGCCGCTTAACATTGCGACGGAAGCGTGGAGAGGTCAGTGGGTTCCAAATAGGAAGCTAACATGTGCAGAAGAACTTAAAAAGCATGGTACATTCAAATAAAATAAATAAATAAATTGCAGCTGGGGGTGTGGTGGGGAAATATTTCGGTGCATGATATCAGGGAAGCATTGGCACCTCGCCCCATGTGCCCTCCTGTGCTCCTGTGCCTATTTGTGTGTGCTGTCAGGGTGGTGTAAGAGAGGCCTCGATCCTGCTCAAGCCACAACACAGCACACTGCTATTTCAGCATACTGCTGGCCAAAGTCCAGGGACAGTACATCACAACCTCATGATTTAGCTGAGCAGTTTGTGTATTCTGTGTGTGTGTGTGTGTGTGTGTGTGTGTGTGAGAGAGAGAGAGAGAGAGAGAGAGTCGTCAAACAGTATGTTCACTATGTTACCAATGCTAATGTTTGAATGGTGTAAAATATAACGGGGGTAGAGCAGGAGGGGGAATCATTAATTTATCGTCCGCTCATATAATATTACGCTTCACCGGGCAGCGATCTGATTCGAAAGCAGTTTTATCTAAAGGCTCGATGGAGTTTTCATAGTTTAATCTCACAAAATGTTCACAGATCCACCCATAACAACATATGGGTCTTGCTGATGAATTAGTGCGTAAGAGAGTCAGCTAGTGACATTATGTCTAGATCACTGACAGAAATCATTTCAGTCATCGGTTGGAAATTATTCCGTATTACGCTGGCCAGCTCTCCCGCAGACCGAGAAAACACTTAAGCCAGACTTCCTGTGACTGTTTCCCAACATCTAACGGCAACGATTCTCATCCTCAGTGCGCAGCTACCTCATGGAGGAAACTCACTAAACGGGTCACAAACAGTGCTTTTAAACAGAACCAACCTCAGCTCCACACGTAGGTCGACTCTTCCCAGGACGCTCGAGCGAGCCAGCTTCTCTGCCTCATGTTTCTCTTTCTGCTCCGTTTACGAAAAGTGTCTGATGGCGCGAATACACATATTGGACCATTTAAAAAGCAAGCAGTCATAGTGCGTGAGTCAGAGTGAGTCACAGAGCTGTTTTGGTGAACCGGGAGGAGAGACGCGTGCGAGGAGAGGCTGTGTGTCAGCGAAGCCGTAGAGTCGAGCTCTTGTCAGGCTAATGGCTACACGGACAGCTTGTTTTTCTCAGTGTTTATTAGGCATTCAGTTGTATGCAATGTCGTTTTGTGTTAAAACAGTTTTGCTGATGCGTTCCTGATGAATAAAATGAACATGGAAATGTTAGAATTGACCAATTCTAGTTCTCTGATCACATATTCTCACAATCTCGACCGCCTTAATAGTTTGATTGTGGTGCAGCATGATGTCCAGTTCATGTATGAAAATGATTCCTCACGCTCCCAGAACCACTCTCTCACAACCTGAGTCCTGGAATATGCTCTGTGCCATCAGAGGGGGAAAGAAAAAAAAACCTCTCAGATGTGATAACCTGGTCATTCAGTACATTCAGGTCATCAGCTGACTTCATATTATTGCCGCTGAGTCTAGACCCGACCAACTGAAGCAACCCCAGATCGTAACACTGCCGCAGAGGCTTGTACGGTGTGTACTATGCATGGTAGGTGCATCACTTCATGCGCCGTCCTTCTTACCCTGATGCGCCCATCGCTCTGCAGTAGGGTCAGTCGGAACTCATCAGACCACATGACCTTTTTCCATCGCTCTAAATGCACTCCGTATTCAGCATCACCAGTATACTAATCACCGGCCTGATCATCTGTCGACATCTGCACCTGTTTCTCAGTGCTTTAAGTCAGAGTAATTCACGGGTCACTGTGTGGCTTAACAAACAGAAAAACACTCCTCTGAAACTGGTCAGGTACAGGGACTGGACAGAAAAAACAATCTTCAGGAAGCCTGGAGAACTATTCATTAGGACTGCATTAAATATTAGAAGAAAGTCCAGCTCTTTGGAAGCAGAATATAAATAAATCAGGGATGGCTCAAGACTTGTGCACAGTACTATACTATATATCTACTTTTTTTTCTTTTTCTTTTTTTTTTCTTAGTTATTTTGGAAATTTTAAAAGGCAAGTGCGGTATTAAAATGACAGTGTTTAGTCCATATCAAGAAATGTCAACAGTGAACGCTGAGCTATCAGAAAATGCTTGTTTTTAAACGTGATCTCCTTTTAAACATGGTTTTCAATTGCTAAGATAAGACAAAAGTTAAAATTAGTGGAAAAGAAATGGAGTATAACTCAATAAATGCCAGGCTTAAACTGTTTGTTTTATTTGACGATGAAGGATGAGGTTTTATTTGCTGGAGGACATTAAAAGTATTCCAGAAGTGTTGGAAGGGGCCACACAGAGTGAACACACAAGCACTCACACTCACACACACACACACACACACACACACACACACACACACACACACACACACACACCAGGAGTGAAGCTAATCCCTATTCAGGACTTGACAGTAAATCCCACTGTTTAAGAACCTACGGTTAGACACCTCACTATTGCTCGGAGTGAGTGGGAGTGTATAAGATAATGTGTGTGTTGAATTGAGTGTCGGTGCTTGAGATTTTAGCAGTCATTTTTATAAGCCCATTTGCTGCCAAGGGCTCAAACCACAGGCATTAGACTCTCCACATTGTTGTGCAACTCCTGCCTTAAAGCGATTATGAGTGGTGCCTGTCAGGCTGGCCCACCACACTCACTCACGCGCACACACACACACACACACACACACACACACACACACACACACACACTGCCCGGTTTGCTTCAAGCTCACAATCACTCTGAAACACGTGTAAATAATCCTGATCTCAGGACATTTCCCTGCATGGCATGTAAACTGTATGTATACACAGATGCGCTCTCTCTCTCTCTCTCTCTCTCTCTCTCTCTCTCTGTCACTGTGTGT
>JAOVVB010000050.1:18113211-18126522 GCA_028570985.1 Heterobranchus longifilis | reverse complement strand
GGAGGGGGGTTAAAGGGGGGGGGGTAAAGCAAAAACACCCTCTGTAAAAGGAAAAGCAGATGTAGTTCGTTTATTGGAGGAGAGATGGCACAGCGTCTCTTGCTGGCAAAGTGATAATTGTCCTCAGTTGACTTTCCTGTGGAGTTGCGCGAAGAGAAGCAGAGCTGAAGAAAGCTTTGTGCAGTATGAATACTATCAAGCTAAAGGTAAGCCAGATCATCCAATCAACACTGGAAATTACTTTAAAAACAAGTAAGATGTCTACGATATATAAAAGAAGGCAGAATAAAAAAAGTTAATGTAAAAAACATATATATCACTCAGAGCTACACATTAAATAAGCAAGTTGGTTAATATAAGTATGTAGGTTTATACAGCATGTAGATAGTTACAGCATGTAGATAGTTCATTCAAAAATCACACATTAAAGAACAAACTGATTTGTAACATTGCCCCAGTATGAACATAAAGCACTATTCTTCTGTCACAGCACAGAAGATTTGTGGCCTCATTGCTCCCCACAAATGGGTTTCATTAACGTAGCCTTATGTCATTCTGCTTAGCATTAAGTATGCCAGAAATAAAGGCTTTGTGGGGGAAAAAAGGCCATCTCTCTTTTTTCACAGCAAATAAAATGAGACACAGCATTAAAGCACCCTGTAGGAGAAAGTGCACCACACACACAGTACAGTACCTTCTAATGTTACTAAAGCATAAAAAAAGCAGCATTTTAAACGCCTTTGTTTACTCCACTGATGTGCCATCTATGTACCCATGGTGCTTCCTGTTGCCATGCCCATGTGAGCCATCTACCCAGATAAGCAATGCACACACCTGGCTGTCTACATGATTCAAAAGAAAATGTGATTCAGACCATGCCACCTTCTTCTACAGTATCACTTCATTTATACATTTGGACTTTTTAAATTATGTATAACTGGACATACGCATACTTTTTTATTTCATTCGAACATTTCAGAAAGGCTTAAGGTTGCTTCTTTGACCTTTATTAAAGTGTTTCATTGTGGCCTCACACCTCCAGGTCCAAGGGTTCGATTCCTGACTCGGTTTTGTGCGCGTGGAGTTCTCACCATGCAGAGGCCTAGGTACAGGATGAGCGGTAAAGAGAATGAGTAATGAAGAGTGTATACCGCTTATCCTGTACCTAAGCCTTGAGCCTATTAAGGAGACTCTGGGCATTACAAAAAAAATGTGTAAAAAAAACACTTAGAATAAGTAAGTAATACTTTATTAATGCAAGTAATACTTTTTCTTTCGTATAATTGTAGAACTTATCCCCAGTTCATTTGTGGCAGTTTTCCCTGCATTATAAATATGAAATGACGGACACTTCACACTTGCTCATTTATCTATTAACATGGGGTGGAATTAAAGACAGATTATGTTCACACATTTTTTTGGAGAAGTGTTGCTTTGTGAAGTAATACTTTTGCTTTGAGAAGACGTTGGTCAGAACTTCTTTACGTGGTGATATCTTCTTAAAGGTGATATCTTTACGTTTCATACACTGAAGCACGAGAAACCAGTCTTTGAAAAAGTTCTGTCCGTCTGTCTGTCTGTATGTCTGTCCAGCTGATTTTTACTTTTGTCACAGCATCATGCAAAACTGGCTGAACAGAATTTAATGTTCAGTCCTATGGTATTTGCCTGAAGTTAAATCTGCCATGAATTAAAAATGTTGAATACAAGTGGCATTATGAGCGGTTATGTGCCACATTACGTCACAGCAGCTAGCGCTTTTTTTTCTTTCTTTTTTTTTACTCATTCAGCGCTTTTTCCCTCGAGGTGGGCATGGTTATCAACAGATCCAATCAACACAATAGTTTACTGTGTATACAGGAAGACACAGAAATGACCGTAATGCACATAGAAGCTAGCACAATCTTCAATACATAGACACTAGATGGCTAGACTAGATAGACTCATGGCTTACTCAAAGCATACTCTGAAAATGGTGCGTACACTATGAGAACTGATCCTTGCACCATAAATTCAATTAAAATTTTTAGTAGAAGGGACATTATGAGCATTTATGTGTCACATTAAGTGCTTTTTTTTTTTTTTTTTACCCATTCAGGACTAAAAAACTCCAGGTCGGAGGGTTTATACACGTCACTCAACAGAGCCAATCAACATGATAGTTTACCATGTATACACACACTATGTGAAAGAATGGCAATGCACCTACAAGCCTGCACAGTCTATATAATAATAAAAGAAAAGTATTGTCTGTACATTGCTCAGAACTTGCTCTTTAAATGATGTCTTTATGTTTCATACATGGGAGAAACTGAGATCAGTCTCAGAAAGGAAGGCAGAAATGTATGTGGGCTTCAGCCTGATAATAACATCACTGATTACATTTAAACTGATCAGCTTATTTTTAGCTTTAACCTTTTAACTGTTTCTACTAACTCTTTATCTGTCAACGGCACACACACACACACACACACACTTGTGGGGGAAAAAGAAGGTGTGAACATAATCATCGGCCAAATGAGGACAGTAATTAATAAGGTTTGAACAGATGGATGGATACTGCTAAAATGGCTAAAACATGATGAATGTGTATTTATCCCCCACAAACTGTGAAGTGGTTCAAAAGGCAGGAATTTCTGTGAGGATCACAGTTGGAGGATTCACAGATGTGGCTTTGTATCTGAGGGTCACCAAGTTTCCAAAACTACAATAAAGCTTTTTGAAAGGCTTGCCAATGAAAACCTTTCACTTCCCTCAAACCACATAGGTAGATTCCCGGTGTTTCCGAACAACATTGGAATCTTGATTAAAGCCAGGCTTTATAGACAGATGTGACCAAAATGTAGTTTATCTGGGCTCGTACATTAGTCAATTTTGGTAGAAGTATAGTGGTTCAGGTGGAAAAAGACTTGTAAATGTAAACTAAAGTGCTGACTTGACACAAAACAAACACACAGAGAGCAGTGCTGAGACTATATGGCACTTTGAACTTTTGGGTATCTATTTCCAAGACATTTAGCAGTAGACAAGTCTCAAACAGAGTCGCTGTTCATTTTTTTTCCCCAGCAGAACAATAGACTTGAGTTCCTTAAAACGTGCACAAAAATGGTACAATGACCACACACACAATCAATCTTTTGCAATGTCTGTCACAGTCCCCTGATTTAAATCAAATTGAAAACATGTGGCCTTCACTGAACGGAGTGCACAAGCAAAGCACAGAGGATCTGATGACATTTTTGTTCATTTATTCATTCATCTTCAGTAAACGCTTTATTCTGGTCAGGGCTGTGGTGGATCTGGAGCCATTCCTGGGAACACTGGCCACAGGGCAGGAATGCACTAATGTATAAATCACAGGGTATCAGAAACACACTCCGATTGACACGGAAATGGAAATTTAGGGTTGCTATTTAACCTAGAAAAATGTTTTTAGCAACACCACCCGATACACCACCGTGTCTTCCACAGTGTAATATTTTGCAAGGAGGAAATGTCTCAGGTTTTGTTCTCATACTTTATCGACTAGTATACAGCTGCTGAAAATGTACTGCTGACCAGAGGTGGCGAGTAATGAAGTACAATGACTTCATTACTGTACTAAAGTAGCCTATGTTTTCTTGTATCTGTACTTTACTTGATTATTTTCCATATTTAATACTTTTTGCTTCTATCTACTAAATTTAAATAGAGGTTCATTTTCACACAAAAGTATCCCACCCACTTGTTCTCTAGGCTGCTGATTCTTGTGGTTCCTTTTTCAAGCATCTCTAATGCAGCACTTGACAAAGTAAGATCGAAGCTACCTAACTAGCTAACATACCGAGCAAAAGAGTTTTTTGGTTTGTGTTCCACACCAATAGCAATGTTTTTTTTTTTTTTTTTTTTTTTATAACAAGCCTGTAATTATGTCTGCATTTTGGTGAACACTTAATTCTATATCTTATGCTTGCACTATGCCCATGTTTAATTGCATAAACTATTAGCAATATAAAAGGTAGCAATTGTGGCAACTAGCGAGCTAAGATGCTAACAATGCTACCTGACGTTCGTACAGCAGCATCAACTTAAATTGTGGGTAAAGCACTTTAAAATACTGTTTCTCAGTAATTCAGGCAGGTTAGGTATCCAGGAAGAAATCAGTTTATTTGTGAAATACTTGTACTTACAGTATGTACCTAAAGCATGGGCTCCCTTTTTATCTTTGCTGCTACTTATAATTAACGTTTACTGTTTACTGTTTCTCCTCACACTACCTCAATTCATTACCTTATCACCACAAAGTGGACAAACATGAAATGCGTTTTCACTTTGTTCCTCTTGTTTGCACACTTGCACGTGCACTTTATGTTGTCTCTTTTGTATTGGACTATAGTTTTTCTGTTAACTTAAAATGTCAATCTGTATTGTCTCAGCTAGTCAGCTAATTAGGTTTCTAAGTTAGCTAGTTAGTTTTTTGTTAATTTATGTTGTAAATTTATGTTGTCAATCTTTCTTGTCTCAGCTAGCCAGCTAATTAGGTTTCTAAGGTAGCTAGTTAGTTTTTTGTTAATTTATATTGTTAATTTATGTTGTCAAATTGTCTTGTCTTAGCTAGTCAGCTAATTAGGTTTCTTAGTTAGCTAGTTAGTTTTTTGTTAATTTATATTGTTAATTTATGTTGTCAATCTGTATTGTCTCAGCTAGCCAGCTAATTAGGTTTCTAAGTTAGCTAGTTAGTTTTTTGTTAATTTATGTTGTAAATTTATGTGGTCAAATTGTCTTGTCTTAGCTAGTCAGCTAATTAGGTTTCTTAGTTAGCTAGTTAGTTGTTGTTAAATTATGTTGTATGTAGCAACTTGGTCCTGGAGGAACGTTGTTTTGTTTCACTGTGTACTGAACTGTACAGTATATGGTTGAAATGACAATAAAAGCCTACTTGAACTTGAACCTTTTGATTCAGGTTCCTTTAAAGGTTTGTTTCTGACATAGCTTCAGGGAGGTTCCTTGCCACTATTGTCTTTGTAAGGATTGCTTTGTGACATAGTCTATAGTTAAAAGTATGATACAATTAATGTTCATTAAATAAATGAGTTAGGATTGTAAAGTACTAAAAGTGTGACAAGTCATTAGGTTTACGTTAAGTTTACATGTGACTATTACTGATAGACAACTTTCTGTAATCCTTTTAGCCAGACAACTTGTGGACCTGAGGTCCTTCCTGCACGTGTATGACACTCTCATTCATCAGACACTTGAGTTCATTGTGGTGTGCAATTCATGCATGAACATGAACCCAAAATACACCGCCCAGCTAAAAAAAAAAAAAATTCACACACTCACATATTTTGTTGGACCACCTTTCGCTTTCACTATGGCGCACATTTGCTGTGGCATTGTTTCAATAAGCTTGTGCAATGCAACAACATTTGTTTCAGTCCAGAATCGCATTCATTTCTCTCCACGATCTTGTATTGATCAAGGGAGAGTCTGGCTGCTGTGTAAAGTCTTCTCCAGCACATCGCAAAGATTCTCAATGGGGTTAAGGTCTGAACTCTGGGGTGGCCAGTGAATGTGTGAAAATGATGTCTTATGCTCATTTAAACTACTTTTTCCTCAATTATCTGCATAATCCTGGCATATCACCTGGTCATTCATCAACTGACCTTAATTTTGGGGTATATAACATTGCTGAGCCTAGACCTGACCAACAGAAGGAACCTCAGATCATACGTAACACCGCCTCCACAGGCTTGTACAGTAGAGCATGCAATAAGCATGATGCATCACTTCATCCACCTCTCTTCTTACCCTGATGCGCCCATCACTCTGGAACGGGGTAAATCTGGACTCATCAGATCATCACATGACCTTTTTCCAAACTGCACAATCCATTCTTTGTGCTCTCTAGCAAACTGAAGCTGTTTTTTTTTTCAATTAGTCTCATTGATGTGGTTTTCTTAGGGCTACACAACTGTTTAGTCCCAATTCCTTGAATTCTGTTCACATTGGGCATACTTTTACTATTTCAACATAGTTCTACTGTTGTTGTTGTTGTTATTTTTTTTACGATTTGATTTCACCAAACATTTAAGTGATCACCGACCACATTTCTTCTTCAAAGGTGATGGTTCACCACTATCCTTCTAGATTGAGTTGTTAAACAAATTCTAGTAGTTTCAGCAATCTCTTTTACTGTGGTATGATAGTAAAATCTTTGGTCATAGCCACAGGATATGTCTTTGGACATGCTTGTTTAAGAAATGAGAAGCTAAAGTATTGTAACTCATTGCATCAGTTACAATTAAATAACTTGTTGCCAGCTGAACCATAGTAACCGCTACAGTAATGATCGAATTGAAGGCTCTTAACTATTTACTGTAAATCCAGATGGAGACTATTTGGTTATATGACACAGCAGGAAAATCTGAGATCAGAGAAAATGGAAACATATAAGAGTTTAAAGATTATTTAACTAATAAAGGCATTGACACTCTTTTATAATATCCAGGATTACATTACAAAAATGCCTCGGTTGTGATTTCCCTAAATTGCCGTGTGCTTGTGGCAGAGCACGTGTAGCGTGATGATGAGGAAGGCCAACATGCCTCGTGCTGAATCATAGCATGTGGTGTTTTGATACTGCCACGGAATCATAGACTTCCTCTTTTACATCGTACGGTGAGAAGATTCCTGGAAAGCATGAATAGTTATTTTTAAAATACAAAACACACAAGATATAAAGTTTTGTATATTATAAAGTTCACACACTTTTAATGGCATACGGAGAACCCGAGGAAATGAAGATCTCCTTTACGATTAGCATTCCCAAGGAAACGCTTCCTTATGTATGTAAGTAGTTGCTTCAGAAAAAAGGTCATGGAGTTTACAAAGGGGAAGTGAAAGTCTGCTTGTTTTCCAAATTCCAAGTGCTGAACAGACTCAGTACCGTACAGCAACACCACCTAGGTGCAGACTGGAGTAAAGGATTTTGCACAGGATGGCATTAGCTATCTGCAGCTCAGTCGCATAAATGTTTCTGGAGTGAGTGTATGTGCGTGAGTAAGAATAAGACGTTGCATATATTACAACCCAGTCACACACACACACACACACACTGAACAAGTCTGAACAGTGAACTTAAACACTTTCCAACTTGCATCTCAATGCCTTCTTTTTCTCCACAAAACCCTACTGACTTTAGGACAGTGTTTTAATGCAGGTCTGCACTCAATTATGAAGCCGAAGAGGAAGTATGTTACGCTTGGCTGGCGATGACTGATCAGTCGGCTATGATGATTATATGTGCAGGCGTGGGGGATTGGGCAAACCAAAGCTTACTATCATGGGTGGTGCCATGTCACTCAGCACAAAGCCTGTGACTATGTATCTGTGCTTTCCTCTGTTTCTGACCAGCCAGTTTTCTCAGACACAGAAACATGTTTTTTTTTTCTTCTTCTTCTTCATTTTCCTTTTTTTTTGTGCCAGTCCTGACGTTGTTAGGTTTTAAGGCTGAGCTTCACTGGAAGGCTTCAGTGGAATGTTTAAATCATTAGGAAACTCAGACAAGTCAGCTCATAAGCATGCTCTTTACACATGCTTGCATGATAGTTAACAAAGAAGGATCACAAGGAATTCATTCAGAATAAGTATACAATGGCAAGGCGAAAAGTTAGAGCAACACTGACAAAATGTGAAATCTGTAGCCTAACCGGTGTAGTTACTCCTGTTCGGAGATCATTACTGTATAACTCATTAGATCATTATAACTCGCATAAACATGAGATTTATTTTAAAAAACTCACATTTACTGGGCCAACTAAATACAGTACCCTGCAAATCCTAATCCTAAATAAAAAAGCTACCATAGACCATTTCAAAAGGACATTACGTGATGTCAGTGCTCCTAGAGCATTTCCAGCCGATGACAAAAAACGAATTAAACACTATAATCTATAATCCATGCATCTGTTTTTATTTGACTGGTAGCATGATTAAATCATTTCTTCATTCTTTTATTGCCCCCCAGGGACCAATGCTTACTGAATTTCCTGCAGGGATCACAGATGACTTGATGTACACAAACTCCAGAAACCAGTGCACACATTTTATCCCAACCTATAGAAAAAATAACATTCTTAAAAGTGAAACTGTTTATTAGTTTAATCTAACAGGCAATTTAAACCAGAGGTCAATATGAACCGCATGTTGTATCCTAGATACTGTAGGATACTTAGCTTTATAATGCATTTAGTGGCCAAAAAAGAAGGCCGAACCTTTCTGGACATGTTTTAGAAAGCACATGATTGCTTCAGGGTCAGCATCTATATTAATAAAAGAACTGGACATTGGTCAGAACTTGCTCTTTCAATTATATCTTTATGTTACATACTGTACATCTGAGGATAACCGAAACAGTGTTAGAAATATTTTCTGTCTATAAGCGGACAGAGTACCTATTCTGTGACTATAAGACACAGAAACAACGATAGTGCACCGACAAGCTGCCACAATCCTCATAAAACACAAACGAAAACATGAAAAAAAAAAGGCAAGTAGACTATGAAAACTAAACCTTCAAAGATAAATGTAACGTATTTGGTAGATTAGGTCACAGCACCCCTCAAAACTAGTTGGACGGAATTTAATGACACTTTTGCAGTACTTAGATATCTGCATAAAGTTTAACCTGCACTATAGGTGAAATCAAATGTTGAGTAAAAGCGATGTTATGAACAGTTATGTGCCAGATTTAATAATCTACTTTAAAACAAGCTAATAATAAGCTACTTGCTCAATGTAAACAAACACCTGCACCAATAGATATTAATTAGAGAAGCTAAACTGAATATTTCCACTGCTGAAATAACAGCCCTGAAGTGGTATAACCTCTTAAAGCTCAGAGCATTTTAGCCATTTTTTTGCTGTTTTTTTTTTTTTTTTTTAATAAACATATATAGGGTTCAGGATTGTGCAGTATGGAGTGACATATCTTTTTTTTCAGCACAAAATATAATAAACTGAAAAGGCAATATAATAAACGGAATTTTAGTTCATTTTAACCAACTTCCCCAAACACGACTAAGCGAAAATTTAGAAACTGGGTCACAAAGGCAAAGAAATAGCACAAATACACACAATCATGTGTTTCTATGGATGCTTTTGGTTGTTTCTATGACAAAATAATAATAATATGCTCATTTTGTGAGTTCTACATTTTTGCATCTGCATTCCCATACTCTGGTAGTGGTAAAAATTTACCTCTATGAAAGTAATGATAACTTTAGTTCTACAGTACCTGACATATGTAAAAACCCAAATACAGTTTGAAGAAAGGCTTTTATATATGATCTGTCTGCCTGCTTCACATCTAAAACACTGGACTCCCAGGAACTCTTTTAATGGCTCAAATATGTAAAAAAAAAAATGGCTTGGAGTGAGATCAGGATTATGCGGGGATGTAGCAATAACTCCCATCTGAGTTCCTGTAATGTACAAGTGGTGTCTGTTAATGACCATGTGTACAGTTCCCATGGACAGATGGATTTCTTCCACAAGCCCGTGACAAGTTCTCCATCAGTTTTCGAGGATGAGGTATTCCACACGCTTAAGTATCACGGTAATGAATGCAGTGGGCTCCTTCATGACCTTCTTTAAAACATTTGCATCAATCAAATGTTTTACTGCAGCTAAGAGCCTCATCATATACTGTGTTTGAATTCTTCTGTAAACGTCAATCAGTTTTACACCAGTAATTTAAGGAGAAATTTCAGCACTCAAGAAGCTACAACATGTTTTCACAATTTCTCTACTGTAAACACATCCTCTAGCGGTAAGATAATGATACACACTGAAGTATGTTAACTGAAAGAAAAAGTCTGGAGGAAAAACATTTTTTCACAGTCTCGTTCCGAGAATCCGATAACGACAATGATTTTTTAATGGATTTGTATATATTTGGTTCACTCTCACTCTTCTGGTGCGACTGGAAATGCTTTGGGATCAGACATCTGCAGTAACTTTGTCTCTGAAACTCTGTAATGTAACTGCTGGTGGCCAACCACTTTCCCATACTATTTAGTATTGTAGTATGCAATTACCACAAGTGACAACACGAATTGAAACCAATGAGTAAAAAAGCCTAAAGAAATGTACCAGTCCTGCTGCGAAGTGAAACAATAAATCCCTTTATCTGTTTCATAACTAGACGGCACGGTGCTGTAGTGGTTAGCACATCGCCTTGCACCTCCAGGGTCCGGGTTCGATTCCCGGCCAGGCTCGGTTCCCATCTTTGTGTGCATGGAGTTTGCATCTTCTCCCTGTGCTGGGTGGGTTTCCTCCGGGTACTCAGGTTTCCTCCTACAGTCCAAAGACATGTAGGTTAGGTTGATTGGCGTTTCCAAATTGCCTGTAGTGTGTAAGTGTGTGTAGTATGTGTGTGTGCCCTGCGAAGGATTGGCACCCTGTCCAGGGTGTACCCTGTCTCATGCACTAAGCCTCCTGGGATAGGCTCCAGGTCCCCTGTATATAGGATAAAGGGGAATAGAAGAGGAGTAAGTGAGAGTGAGTGAATGTTTCATAACTGCTAAAAACTCCGTCGCCCCAAGGATAAGCTCGTTTTTGATGATTTCGTGGAAAAAAAAGAAAGAACAAAAACCTAACACAAACACACACACACACAAAGACTGTAAGCTGATTTATCTCATGGTTATAAGCAAGCTAAAGAATATTAATAAACACAGGAGTCTGCATTATGAAAATTAATGACTTGCGGATGGTGTCATGGAAAAACCATCTTTAATCAGACACTGCAATAACTTTCCGAAAGTATAAAAGTAAAACGACAAGACACGTTTATCAAAAACTCAGGAATGATATAAAATGAGAATAATAGCTTACTGGAGGGTGTGGGCATTCCACAGGTTTGTGCGTGATATTTGATCACATTCGTCTCAAATCATATTGTACTTGGTGTCTAGGGGTTGTGTAATAAACACAGTTATTAATGAGTGTATAAGAGGATGTTCCCTCTCTGGCTGCCTGATGAGCTGCATTACCTGTGTTTTTGTATTATAATCAGGAAAACATCCCAGTTACCTGAACCCTCTTGGCAAACTTTACCACGCCACGTGGGTGGCAAAGGATCAAGAACAACACCTCCATAATGCTGCAAAACAACAATAGTGCGTGTCACTCGAGTGAGTGCGTGTGTGTGTGTGTGAGTAAGTGTTTGGGTGAATGTTTCCTTCCTTAGCTCGGCTGCCCTACTCTGGCCTGTTCCATTCAGTACAAGCAAAACCCTTACAACAATAACAAACACTGACCGAACACTTAAGTGCTGGATAATAACAGCTTTATTTACAGTAAACTCTAACCAGGCACTGTTCTCCTTCACACCAAAATATGTAATGATCCAAACATGTTTTATTTTCATTGCTGCAAATAGCCTCATTGCTTTTATGAACTATAATGCCCTCTTTTTCCGCTTGGCCCTGCAGTGTATGCCATAGTGTAACGTTTGGTGTACAGCTTTGTCGAAGATGCCTAATGAAGTACGCTTCAGGACCGATTCTGGAAATAATACTCTTCAATACTCCTTCAATCCTAGCAGCGCATAATCATGTGCTATAATCAGTGGGACATTGATGTTCTTTGTGAAAAACCAGAAAACCTCTACTTATGGATACAATTTACCATCTACAAACATTAATTTGTAAAAGTATAAGAAAAAACAATGCTACCTTTGTGCAAGAATCTTTTTTTCTCTGTTAATTCCTTAAATTTCTAATGTAAGATTTAGTTAGTACAATGCCTGGCCAAAAAAGGGAACATTTCAAAAGGGTCAAATAATTGGAAATCACTGAAATTACTCGAATTGGGGTTATAAACTGTCCAACGCATGATTGGCTTAGCACCTCCAGGATCCAAGTTTGATTCCCGCCTCCGGTCTGAGTGCATGGAGTTTGCATGTTCTCCCCGTACTTGGGTTTCCTACAGGTACTCAAGTTTCCTCCCACAGTCCAAAAACATGCATATTAGGCTAATTGGCTTGGTGTGTGAATGAGTGTGTGAGTGTGTGTATGTGTGTGCCCTGTGATGGAATGAGTGAGTGAGTGCTGAACCGTTAACCTGAGTGGATGTGCTTTCACAACCTATAGAAAAAGAGTGCTTTCATGCAATGGTTGTCAGCTATGGTTGTGTAGGTCAGAGGATGAGATTGGCATGCGCTACATGCACATGAAGTTTTGGAAGGAGACAGACGATGCATGCCAGAGTATGCTTTATTGTTTTCAAGACCACTTTTTCCAGCAGACAGAGGCGCGGTTAAAGAGAACAGAGCGATTGTGTTTTCACTGATCAAACTTTGGGGTCAAGTGTTCTCGGAAATGATCCCGGGGCCCTAAAGTGAAAACGTCCATAAACCACTGGTGAACTAGGCGCATTTCCACAGACAGTGCAAAGAAAAAATAATCATCCCAGGATTGGAACTAAACAGCTGTGTGACCACGAGAAAACCACCTTAAAACCAATAGAAAAAAGGCTTTAGGGAGCATAAAGAATGGACTTTGGAGGAATAGAAACCGTTCATCTGTTCTGATGAGTCCAGGCTGACCTTATTCCAGAGCAATGTACGTAAAGTGTACACTGTTGTTGAATTCTCAATTCTGATCTGTCAGAATGCATTGATCCATTTTCTATACCATCAGCTCTGAATATAACATCAACTGCAAGGCAAATCACAGGTTTATAGTAATTCTCACATTGTAATGTTATTGTTTCTATACAAACAACTTACCCAGGGATGTTCATGGTAGTGACTTCACATTATGTGCCATTATATAGGTTAAAAATATGTTGATCTTTTGCAAAAATCAATATATTCATCGACATAGTGAAGATGACTGTAGACTGGAGATTTACACTTACGACAGAGATTCTAGTGTCATTTATTGTAACCATGAGAGGTTAACTGTGACTTGAAGCCATCAGACAAGGGAAGGTCATCTTCAGGACAGTGAAATGCTTTTTTCAGTTCCTCTATAACATGGCAAAGTGCATTTTCTCAAGGGAAAAAGCTGAAAAAAAGCAAGGCTGGTGAGCAACTGTTTATAGCTGCTATAAGGGATGAAAGCATGACTTGATTTTACTATTTTACTATTGTACTATAAAATGAATAAAACACTTCAGATGATTAACACTGTTGTGGTGAAGAATGTAACATCCCTGGCGCATATCGGGCAGAGCCCCGCCCCCACCTTGACTACTCAGACCACATCTCTGTTATGCTAATTCCAGCATACAGACCACTTGTCAGGCGTTCAAAACCGGTTC
>JAOVVB010000050.1:18091840-18113111 GCA_028570985.1 Heterobranchus longifilis | reverse complement strand
GCTATAACATAATGAATTTTATGATGAAGGCCTAATATGAGCTTCCCCTGTTTCAAAAGCTAGCAGCCGCCACTGATTGACAGCACTAATACTGTATATACACACACAGAAGATAAGGTGGCATGGTGGCGCAATGGTTAGCATTGTCGCCTTGTACCTCCAGGTTCGAGGGTTCGTTTCCCACCTCAGGTCTGTGTGAATGGACTTTGACAATTACTCCAGTCCAAATACACACAAATTATGTTATTTGGTGTTCCCAAACTGCCTGTAGTCTGTGAGTGCATTCTTGTGCTCTGCTATAAATTGGCACACCTAGGAGAGACTCCAAGACCCACTATCCCCTGACCCTGTACAGGATAAGCAGTATAGAGAATGAGTGAGAGAGTGTCTGAATAATTTCCTTCCAAAGTCCAAGACCAAATTGCCATGTGTGAGTTTATGTGTGCCCTGCAATCTACAGGTCCAGGGTGTACCCAGTCTGGTGTCCAAAGTCTCCTGGGATAGGCTCCTGTCTCCTACAGTATAATCAATCCTTTAAAAAAATTCCTTTTATAACTGTGTGTTCTGAGGTTGAATGTCAAGATCTGTGTTTTAGTTGATGTAAAGTTCACTTTTTTGAGGTTACAAACTGTTCAATAGCGGAAACTTAGGTATGAAACGGATAATGGCAAACTTAGTCACAAACTATTTGTCATTAGGATCATACTGAAACTGCTTGTATCAGTGCAATAGAAGCTATCTTTGTGGTTATGGAGTGAAACTGTGTACACATAAATGTATAAGCAGACCGCATGGGGCCATAAGCATCAGTAGGGAACAAGGATGCCCCAGACTGTCTTACACACACACACACACACACACACACACACACACAGTCTTATAGATGTCTCTTAGGATTTCTTAATCAAAATTCTAATAATAAACTTAATGTTGTAATGTTTCTTTTGGTAAGGTATACATTTATAGTGTTAATCTGTTTTGTCCCAGCTAGTCAGGTAAATAGGTGTCTTAGTTAGCTAGTTAGCGTCTGGAAATTTATGAACTTATATAGTATTTGTCTAATATTTGGTGGAATATCCCTATTTTCACATTTAGACACTTTTGGTAGCCTTCATCAAACATCTGACAAAATCCTGGTTAGACATTTGAACACTCTTTTCGGCAGAATTGGTAGCATTCAATTGAATGTATTAGTTTCCATGAAAAAAAACCTGACTGTTAAAACACGGCCCACAAATTTTTAATAGAGTTGAGGCTTTCGAAAGCTTAAAATTAGCCTGCTTTATCCATAATTTTTTTCACTATTCAAATACTTTTTTTGTCAGAATTTCAACGGTCTATATGATAAAAAAAAAAGCACCACTGAATGAATAATCCAAGTAAAAACCCAAAATAAATTAAACCATGTGCATATTCTTGGGGTTTTCTTCCAATAATTATGTATGTCATATAATCATTCTGACCCAGGAAAAGACCACCTCAATGAAATCACTTGAAGCCCAATATTACCATAAAATTCACATTCAAATTCTGACTTTGTTTGCCACTTTATTTCCAAAATATTATATATATATATATATATATCCAGAGTACTTATTCGTTCATTCATTAATTTATTAATTGATTCAACTTCTGTACTGCTTATCCTGTACAGGGTCAGTGGTACCTGAGCCTACCCCAGGAGACTTTGGGCATGAGGCGGGGTACACATTGGGCAGGGTGCCAATCCATTATGGCACGGAACACACGCACACAAACTGGCTATTTGGGAATGGCAATTAGCTTAATTTGCATGTCTTTGGACTGTTGGAGGAAACCCACCATTGCTAACTCCGTGCACACAGACCCGAGGCAGGAATCGAACCCTTGACCTCTGCCACAATGCTAACCACTACTCCACCGTGCCACCTTAGAGTACTTTTAAAATATAATATTTTATAATTAGATCATGTATGTGTTATTGTATTAAATAGGCTACTGAATAATTAAGAAATTAACATCAATGGTCACTTGCGTTGTTTTTTTTTTTTGTAAGTGTATGTTTGTATTTCGTTTCCCACTAAAATATGACAAGTGAAAAAAACAAGTGAAAAGGAGAAAGAAAAGTGTATGTCCCGGTTTCGTCTCTCTATAAGGATGCTCATTTTGACTGAAACGTATTTGACTGAACTGAGCAAAAATGACATAATACTTGACCTGAAGCACATCTGCTTTTCACAAAGGGACTTTCTTGGGTTCTGGTAAAAACAAAAAAAATAAGTAAAACTTTTTAAATAAAATAAAATTAGATTCAATTCGATTTTTATTTGTATAGCACTTTTAACAACTGACATTGTTACAAAGCAGCTTTACAAGAATAAAAATGATGGATATAATTTAAAAAATGGTTATCCCTGATGAACAAGTCGAAGGCGATTGTGGCAAAGAAAAAATCCCTAAGTTAAGATGAGACAGAAACCTTGACAGGACCCAGACTCAAAAGGGAACCAATCCTATAAATAAATCCCTTTTATAACCGTGTGTTCTGAGGTCGAAAGTACAATTGTATATCGGGTCCTGTGTTTTAGTTGATATAAAGTTCACTTTCTTGAGGTTACAAACTGTTCAGTTGTTGAAACTTGGGTATGAAACTTATAATGGCAAACTTAGTCACAAACTATTTGTCATTAGGATCATACTGAAACTGCTTGTATCAATGCAATAGAAGCTACCTTTGTGGTTATGGAGGGAAACTGTGTACACATAAATGTATAAGCAGACCACATGGGGCCATGAGCATCAGTAGGGAACAAGGATGCCTCAGACTGGGTCAGAGGGCAGAAGGGGTAACGATCACTTGAAACTCATGAGTGCCATGTGTAGCTTAAAAGAAAGAGAGACAGAAGGAGAGAGAGAGAGAGAGAGAGAGAGAGAGAGAAAACAGATATACCCACTGTAATGTAATTGTCAGTGTACATTTTGTGTGAAGTGTAATCAGGGACTCCAGCAGGAATGATTATGGACAGCATAAATAAAAGAAGAGCAAAAAGGAAACACAGACATGAGGGCTCCCTGGGAAGTAAAGCAACCAGTCACTTCCCTGTCAACAAACCAAAGTGAGCTCATGTGAGTGGGGAAGACCGCATCCAAACACACCATAATACTCTACATCTATGAGTAATCCAGATCTACACCCTTACCTAAGGAAAAACTTATACACAGAAAATGTGACTACACAAAATACATTTTCAGCCTCGACTTAAATACTGAGCATTTATCCAAGTCCCAAACATTAATGTGAAGGCTACCCCATAATTGTGGGGCTTTGTAAGAAGAAGAACTGCCCCCAGCTGTGGTCTTCATTATACAAGGCACCAAAAAGTAGCCTACACCTTTTGATTGAAGTAGGCATGGCAGATCACAACTCATTAGCAGTTCCCTCAAGTGCTGTGGCATGAAACCATTCAATGCTTTATAAGTCAACAGCAATTTCATGTTGTCAAAGATTTGTATTATAAGAAAATGTTATGAAAAACCAAAAAAGAAAAAAAAAAACATGCCTATATATTCTCAAATAAATTGTTGTACCCAAAGCTTGCTTTTTTTTTTTTTTCAATATCTGCTTACTGCTGTGAAAAGGACATACTTGATTGAAACTTAATCTATGAGGAAGAAGCAGGGCTAAATATTTCACTGACCTTACACATTCTTAGAAACATAACGCCTACATTCTTGTCTCATTCTTGCTTTCAGTTTATAATCCTGAAAGACTTGTACCATAGAGTTAATGCTGCTACTGTACTCAAACATTTTCCTTTCAACATTAACATTCAACATTCATTCCATAAACATTATGCTTTCAGCCACACCTGTGTTTGCCTTTACTCCACTACATCTCTATACTGAAAATGTTATGGCATTGCAGGAACCTTTTCCCTTCCACCATCAACTCTGATTTTGTTAAAGCTGCTTTGTGGCACTGCCTATTATTTAAAGCACTATAAAAATAAAATTGAATTGAAAATAAAAGTATGTAAGATCTTTTCTTTGTGTATCTAGGGGAACTCCTAATGGTTCATGAAAGAGATTTTGAAAGAGGATTCCAAATGTAATCCATTAGGAAGCTCTTATGTTGTGTTTTTAGAAAAAGAGTGCCAAAGTTTATCATCTAATCATAAGACGTTTTTTTAATAGATGTCAGCTGGGTAACCATAGCTTATGTTGAACATTAACATGCTTTTATTCCTGGGACAATGATGTCTACAGGTTAATAAAAGCAGCTAGTTTTAAAGTTCTGAAACAGTGCCAATCTGAACATGATGACTATGTAATGAAAATAATACAAGTCAAACCAAGACGTGTGAGTGCAAAACATATTGACATTTACAGTAGACTTAACACAGAACAACTCTTAGCCACAGTAAAACTTTTAAATGGTGCAAAAATTTTAAACAAGGCCTACATCCGTGAATGATGATCCCGGCTGCAGTGGCTCTACAGAATCGACAGATTTTATCATTAACTTGCAGAAGTGGTGCATCTGTCTGTGGGGACTGTACACGCAATCATTCATGAACACCACTTGCACGTTACAGGAACTCAGCTGGGGTTATTACCGAACCTCGCTCCAAGCCATTTCCACATGTTTGGGCCATTAAAGGAGTTCCTGGGAGGCCAGTGTTTCAGATGTAAAGCAGGCAGTCTGATCATGGTACTGACAAAACTTTCTGCTTTAATGGTGACCAAGCACTAGTGAAACTCTGGGATAAGTGTATTAGTGTAGCAGGGGATTATATAGGGAAATAAAGGGAGTTTTTTTTACTCTTATAACTGGATCGTTATTCTGCACCCAGTATAGGGTTCTACTAACCATGATGTTTTTAAATAATCTGTTACAATATGCATGCATAATTTGACAAAAAAACAAAAAACAAAAAAAAAACCATACGGCAGTGTATTGTATTTCATGAGAAGCCATTCTCATGAAAACTCCCAACTCTATATACACCTTATGGCAAAAAAAAAAAAAGAAGTGTTTAAACATAGTGAAACCTTTCAACATTAGTTTATTATCAAAAGTGCATTCATAAAAGACGGTCAGAAAAATAAATAGTGTCAAATCAAGAGAAAGTCAACATCAACGACACACCCAAAAACAACAACTGATAGATGACACTGTAATAAACCCAATTTACACAAAGGCATTTCAACTGCCAGTGTGTTCAGTCTGCAAACATGCTGAATAATGTAAATGTTAGTCATGTAACATGTAGGATAACACGTAGCACTTTTGTAGAAGACAGATACGTGCAGAAATGGTCATTTCCCTAAAAAAACCACAGAAGCCTGACAGGAATCTTTCAATGATTGTTGTGAAGCTGTTCTGCTAGGTGTATAAATGTGTGTGTGTGTATATATATATATATATATACACACACACACACAAACGTGTATATATATTTAGGGAAAAGAGAAGTAATAATGTATGCACTAACTGACTTTTTTTTTTAAAACACATCTGCGACTTTCTCATGGACTGAACTTCGTGTTAATGTCAGCAATAAAGAGAAAGCCATTTCTTATTCCAGAAAGCTGAAAATATTTCAATGGAAATGTCTAGAGGTGGTGGTTTTCAAAACCAGACCTGGGGATCCCATAGATCACATTTAGGTGATTTCTCTGGTCTAAGCACATGTCATGATCAGTTGATTCATGCGTGTTAGAGCAGGCTGTTCCCAGGCCAGGACTCTAAACCTCCTTATTTAAAATGTTATTTAAATGAGGGGAAAATATCCAGGATCTGTTTTTAAGTAAGTAAATCTGATTGTTGGACTGCTTGGGAAAGTATATGGGAAAGGAAGACATTTTCATGACACACAGTATGTACAACAACATTTCGGTTTGCAAGCGTCAGCATAAGTAAAAAAAAAAAGTTCTTTTACACATTTTTATTTTGAACATCTGTAAAAATTAAAGTTTTAACACAGAAAAGGGTAAAATTTAAATTAAATATTCTGTAGAAAAATACTTTTTAATATCCAATCCAAAATGGTGTTGGTCAGTGTAAAAGAACTTTAGATACTTTAGAAAAGTGAATTGTGACTAATTTTCTCTCAGTAGAACTGCTCATATCCTCAAATCCTTTGTGAACATCGATTCTGATGGTTTCCCAGAGGTAGTGCCAGAACACAATGCCTACTTAGCACCTTCATATAAACGATAATAAGAAATTAAAAGCTAATCAAGGCTCTTTAGGCTGACAAAAGGAAATGCTCCAAAAGTAATTTTCTTTTTTCACAACTCTGCCTTTAACAGAGTTTTGTCTGTTCCATCAGAACAGGCAGAAACCTCAGAATCATGAACTGGAGTGAGTAGTGAAGTGCACACTTCTCCTTCCTCCTCCTCCTCTTCCTGGCGCTGCACAGAGGAGAGGTACTGCTCTAGCAAGCTGCCATCCTGACTGTCCCCATCTGCCCCTGTTCCGGGTGAACTTGTGGGTTGCAAAGTCCGCACTGTTGCAGGGGAGCCAGCAGTAGCACCTGCGCTGCTCGTACTGTCTTCCAGCACCCCCTGCTGTTCACCGGGAGAATGAAAGCCTGATTCGGGGATCGAGACCTCACTTGGCTTAGGGTGAGCTGTGATGTTAGGGCTGGCAGGAATGGGACCGGTGGCGATGCTGTGCGAGGGAGATAAAGAGCTGAGCTGTTCCTTCACTGAACACTGCCACTCCATCATGGCCTGAAGCTATAATGAAGAAAGAAAGAAATATTATTTGTGTTCCCCCCCATGTTTTTTCTTCATCATGAAGACAACATTGCAGTTAAAAGGTGATCAAGATACCAAAAAGGTCTTTATTGAGAGCCAAATTGGAAAATCACTAGGGGTGTAAATAAAGAGATGATTTAAATGGATGCATCGATTTAAAAGGAGAAATTAACTAAATTAGGGCAACACAATTATGAACCAATTATGACAGTTATTCCTGGTCTACTAATTTAACTGAACAAATTATGTTCCAAGAGTGGTGATATTTATTATAACAGCACTGTTACTTTACACAGTGTGTATTACTCAGATTGTTTGTGTTCACTACACTTAATTCCAATGCTAGCAATATTTAATTAGGATTTCTAATTAATATTTAATTAAAATATTACTACAACTAATATAGGCCGTTAGTCTTGTATGCTGTATGGAAAATGTAAGGTTTTTTCCTGTGGCCTCTTTGAGACTACTTTTCTTTGTCAAAGCAAATATACAACACATCTGGCCATATAGCGTCAGAAGTGTCACTTCCTCTATATTAATTTCTTCTTTGTATAAAAGAAATGCTAATGTTAGTTCAATTGCAATAAATTGATTGGTTGAGCATTATTATTTCAAGTTGAAGCCCACATACTGTACATGTCTGTCTGTCGTCTCCTTGTATGGCAGAACTCTCTGACTAACTTATCAATACAAAGAAATAAAATGCTGTAAGGTTGAGCATCTTGTTTACGCTAAACTGTACTTCTTTCATTGTCAGCCAAATACACTCCCTGTTCGGTAATCTTAAAGTGAATCACAGATGAGAAAAACGAAAAAGCAGACTGAATAAAGATTACGTTAAGTTTTGGCAAAAAAAAAAAAAAAAAAAGCACTCGAGTATGTTAAAATTCACTTATACAACTACAGCACTGTTATTTTGACTGTGCAAATATCAGCTAATCCCAGTAAAAATATTCAGTTTAGCTTTTCTAATTAATATCTATTGGTGCAGATGTGTGTTTACAATGATCAAGTAGCTTATTAGTAGCTTATTTTAAAGTGGATTATTCAACTGTTCATAAAATCACTTTTACACAACATTTTTATTTCACTTAAACATTAAATTCTGTTCAGTGGTTGATTTAAGACGCGCCCACATTTTGATGCATGCGCAGTACGCGGTCAAAACTTGTGGTTTATAATCTGGCACATAACTGCTCATAACTTCACCTTTACTCAACATTTTGATTTCATTTATGCCGCAGATTTAACTTCAGGCAAAAAACAAAGAACTGTTACAGTTTCACTAAATTCTGTCCAGCCAGTTTGGCATGATGCTGTGACATAATCCGGACGTTTCGGGTCCTCCGATGTATGAAACGTAAAGATATTATTAAAATAGAGAATTATTTATGTAGACTGATTTCTTCTTTATAGCGCTGTTTTATAGAAGTAGCAATTATGCGGTTATACTCAATATCACTACAGCTGTGATTACATGCAACATCATGCCTACAGCCGAATCACAGCGCTCACATTATTAAGCTGATGTGTAAATAGGCTAGCGAGGTGATTTGCTCAGAACTGTATTAAATCTGTTCTTCCCTATATCATCATTTATATCATTTAGTAAATCAAACAGTCTTGTTTTAGATTCCATGGTATCCTCAAATACTGAATTGCTGCCATAGTGAACATGGCCTTGTATTGTGTGCAAGATTGAGGTTTACACCATTAGAAATCACACTCTGAAAAGCACCATGTGATACCACAGTAAAAGTCATCTTTAAAATAAATGTACATTTAAAGTGAATTAACTGCATCGTAGACTCAACTTACTATATTGGCCATCTCTCCCCATTAAAAACTAGCTTTAAATAAACAAATGTTAGCAGGAAAAGAATAAAACACATGCATGTGTGTAAAAGTGGGCACACACAAAAGTTAGGGCTAACCTGCTTCCAGAGGAACTTTACAGCTTCTTCCTGGATCATCCTCTGCAACTTCTCCTCCTGCTGCTGTTTCTGCACACTGTAGATGAGAGAGAGAAAAACATACAGAAATACAGAACAGGTTTTTAAGATACATTTTTAAATAGTGGTAAAGTGTTCGCCCCTTCATCTGGAGATTGCTATTTAGATTCCCGGATGAGCGCTGTAGCCTTTCGCAGCCGGGGCTCCGATAGTGATAGTCTTTGGCCCTCCCTGACTGACTGGTAGTAGTGGGACCTAATGTGGGAGCTCCCTACTGACAGGCATTGGATGCGATTAAATTAGGGAGAAAATTAGGGGAATATCAAAAAAAAAGAAGAAGAAAAAAAAGAGGTGGTCTGATATGGCCTGAAGAGGAGTTACTATTACCACCACAAAGTTGACTATTTTCCCCCCATTAACAGCACTTCCTAAAAGTGTAGTCCACCTTTATTCATATAACCAGTAACACATGACACTTGATGTTTTAAGCATGCACAATGCATTATATCAGTTAATATAGTGCTGTTGTGCTGGATATCAGCACCGGTGTGTTCTGGTCACAGGTAAGAGAGCTTTTATACAACAGTTCCAGAAATACCATTCATTATCAACAGTTTATCATCTGTTTGCTTATTTTAGTTTTTTTGCTCCATCACACATCCTTCCGTGACTGGCTAAACTAACCCTAAACCATCAGTGACTACTGACCCAAAGTTAGTTTAATTAACCAGTATGAAAGTAGTTTTAAATTCTTACTGGTGTTGTGTAGCCAAAAGGTGAGGAGAATAAACCATGGAGGTGAGGGACAGTCCTGTAAATCTTGCATGTTTCTATATAATACAGTGGAGCCTCACAGTACAAACAAACTCCTCCTTGGCTCATGACCAGAAACCTCCATCTCAAGCTGCAGCTATCAGCTGAACAAAGACACGAGTGCTATACAGCTTATGAACGATAACGTGATTTCTTTTAATTTTTTTGGCGGCGCAGTTGCGCAAGTTTACAAGAAAAAACAAATCTCTCTAGATAGATAAAAAGGGAGAATTATCAAGTTTTAATATGACCGGGGACTTTCCCTCGAAACACTAAATCTCCTCCCCACCCATCTTCCTCTCCTCCATTCCTTCAAATCAGAGTCTCTCTAAAAAAGGTATGCAAACTGTACGTGTAAAAATGAAGTGTGAGCTCTCTCCTGTACTGTTTATATTTAGTGCTGTATTATTTTTGTATAATTAAAGCTTTTTTATACTTTGTTATATTTTGTGATGCAAACAAAATACATCAGAAATGAAATATAGTTCATAATGACGGAGAACGGATTAATTCTATTTATGTAATGTAATTATATGGAAAAAACTGGATCAGTCTACGACCAGAACTTAGGAACCGAGGTTCCACTGTCTTTCCGCTTTAGAATATTAAACGTCCCAGTCCCGTTACCATCGATTATTACCGCTTGTGGAATGCCTCTCAGATTACTGGGTCAGAACTAATTGTTGTATAATTCTTCTCATCACTTATTCTCAGCTTATAGCGTTCCATTTCACATCCTATTTTTTTTTATAACCCTTGAAGTTCATAATAAAATGCTGTCTGTTATGTTACAGAAAAGGCACTGTCCAGAGGTTCCAAGTCTCTCTCTAATCATCAACAACACTCTATAAAACCTGTTAATGTGGAGTGTCTGCCTGTATTAATACTTTGAATAATACAATGCAGGAATATGCACTGTACACAAAAACATGGAACATAAAATTAGTTTCTCCTTTTGTTGAAAAAAAAAAAGCTTCCATTCTTCTGGGAAATCTTACCACAACATTCTGTGCCAGGTGCGCATTTCATAACTTTAGCTCCGGTGAAGGGAAACTGTAATGCTACAGCATGCAAAAGCATTTCATACAATTTTTTGCTGCAACAGTTTGGGAAAGGACCACATATAGGTGTGATGGTCATGATCAGTGAAAACTGAGAATTCAGCAGTGCTGTTATAGATAAAATGAAACAATTTTAGTTTTCTACCTCTCCAGCTCTGCTGTAAGGTAGACGATATGATCCTGTAGACGGCGGAGGCGAATCTCACAGCGCACCTCTTTGGCCTGTGGGTGCCGCTGTCGAGTCTGGTATCCCCTCCACCAGGCCTGGATCTTTACAGCTGCCGCGTCTGGATGGCACTCTGCCAGCTTAGCACTCAGTTTCAGCTCGGTGGCTGCCTCTGTGCCATTTATGAGCTTGTTGACTTGCAAAAGTCCCATTTCATCAGTTTGTACGTGCTCTCCTTCCACTGCTCTGTGGTCAGTAATGTTTGTCTGCAAGTTATTTTGATTGAGTGGAAAAAGCAAGCTTGGTGCTGCCTCGATCTTCTGAGGTTGAGACCGGGATGGATATGGGGGTGACAGTGAATCAGGGTCATCGAGTTCTTCCTCTTCACTTTCAGGGGGCGACGGCGAGCGCACGACGGAGCTCACAGGTAGGAAGGCGGACTCTGAGGAAAGCAGGCTGCCGAGGAGCTTCTCTTCGTCCGTCTGCATATCTTCTAGAACCAGACCGTCTTCGCCACGAGAAGGGGTGTGAACGGGACTTAGGATGTATGCTGAGGATGTATCGGCCATCCAAGTATTCACCTGGAGAACTGGTTGAGAAACTTCTGTTGTAAGAGAGAGAGAGAGAGAGAGAGAGAGAGAGAGAGAGAGAGAGAGAGAGAGAAAGTATAGAGGACATATGTAAATGAAACAGACATTGTATGGTTTGTCTTGCTTTGATTTCCCATAGAACAGCCCTCAACTGGTTTTTTTAATAAGAAGTGATAAGCATTTTGTTGCAATTACCCATAGTTTTAGAACAGAAGGTTTTCCATTAGTAACGATAATAAATGTCTTTCAACCTGCATAGTTACCACAGGCAATACTTTTCTTGTATCTGTTTCAGATGTAGCAACAATATCAAGAAAATCATTTTGACACTGACAGGACTTGTTGTTTGGTATGCATTTTACATTATTGGTTTTAAGGCCGCTAATGTTCACTTTTGGCCAAATCAAAGCAAAATTTGACCAAAATTTTGCCCAATCATCATGAAGTGCTTTGAGCGGCTCGTCATAAGACACATCAAGACCCTGCTGATTGTTGACTTCGGGGTCTCTCTCCCCTCTATTAAAGACATATACACCACATGCTGCATCCGCAAAGCCACCAGCATTGTGGCTGATCGGACACACCCCTCTCACACACACTTCACACTCCTGGCATCTGGAAAAAGGTACCAAAGCATTCTTGTTTGCATATTTGCACTTTATGCTGTTTGTAAAAATAAATAAATAAATAAAAACTTAGATAGTCTTCCTCTCTGGGTTAGCTAGTTAGTTTTTGTTAATTTATGTTGCTAATTTATGTTGTCAGCACGACACAAAAATGATTCAAAATCCAAACCTGGAATGGAGTTAATGGAATGTGTGTGGAAATAGTTGTGCTCGAAAATGATTCATTATAATTACTGCTTAGGGACTAAGAGCAAATAAGAAGGAAATAAAGTGAGTGTGAGGAAGAGAGAAAGAGACTCCCCTTTTAGTCTTAGAGAAATATGTTCTTCTGGATCTTTACCAGTTCATCATTCTCTCCAACAGATGTTTGCACTGACAGGAAATTCGATTTTACTAGCGTGCCAGATTTGGAGATTTGATGATAATTTCACCAAATATTGGCAGAGATTGTGTGTCTTTCTCCCAACATTCTGATTTTTGCTGTGTCTAAATTAATCATTTTTCTTTGTTTCCCGTATAGTCCACTACTGTTGCTAAAGGCATTTTGTAATGAGGTCTGCAGTCATACTGTACTCCCTAAATACACTTTAAGGCCAAAAGAATGGTGATACCTGACCATCACACTCATATGGTGTGTCAAAAAGTTTGAAGCTTACAATTTTCTACAATGTCGTGACATGCTGCAGAATTACAAATTCCAAGTTCGTATTGAAAGAACTTGAGAAGCCTGCTCAAAGCCCTGACCTCAAATCCAATAAAGTGATGAATTGGACCCTTACTGCACCCCGGGCCTCCTCGCCCAACATCAGTGTCTGATATCACTAATGCTCTTGTGGCTGGATGTAACAAATCCCCACTGCTGTCCTCCAAAATCTAGTCCAAAGGCTTTGTAGCAGAGTGGAAGCTATTATAACCACAAGGGGGGAATAAATATGGTAGAGGTTGTTCAAAAAGTACGTCTGAATGTGACTAGTCAGGTGCTCACACACATTTGGCAATAGACACTGGATCGCCAAAAACAAAGTCACTGTTTGGTTTTAAATAAATAAATACTTCAGAGCTGATTGGATAATAACTACAGTGATTAATATTTTTCAGCTGGCAATAATTATTTTAACCATAACTAATGCAGCTTTTCATTCCCTAATCAAACATGTCAGAAGACATATTGTACGTACTGTATTTTTGAAGGGACCAATTATTGGCCTGCCTTAAGCACAGAAAACACCCAATGAGATCATTGAAATTACTGGAATTGGTTTCAGGACTGTCCAATGGATTATTTAAACATACTTAACTATCCTCTAAATGTAAAAAAAAAATAAAATTCATGACCATGATCAAAGTTTACTTTACATTGCAGCATAAAACAATAAATCCACAGTATAAATCCGAGCTAAGTTTACTAGTGAAAGTACGAGCATTTGGAGCACTTCAGAGCAATGAATTAATGTCATGTGGTCTGATTACTGCAGAGTGATGGGAGTGTCTGGGTAGGAAGGGAAGCACATGAAGCGATGCACTCATCATGCATAGTGGCCACTGAACAAGCCTCTCGAGGCAGTTATATGATCTGGAGTTGCTTCATCTGGTCAGGACTATAAAATGAAGTCAGCTGATGACCTGGGTATCATATCAATGATTTTTTTTTCTTCCCTGATGGGATGAGCCAGCTCCAGAACATATACAAATATAACAATGTATGACATTGAATAAGTTTTTTAAAAAAATCTCCATCTGAAGAACGTGAAGGAACACCAGAAGAACTACATTCTGGTAGAACAGATCATCTTCAGCAAAGTCTTTATGGTCTGTATCTACAGTACATGGCCATGGAGCATACTTTATGCCATATATTTTAAGATAATAATCAAAGTGTTCAATACAATGAAAAATAAATATTACAAAAAATAGACCTAATAAAAACCCTAGCTGAAAATCCTGACCACCAAACACAGCTAAACGAAACTAAGAATACAACAAAAGTGTCTTCAATTATAACTTATAGAAGAACTCCTGGGTAGGATTCTCCTAGCTGTAACATTTCACATAACATACATTTCATACAGCACAGAGCTAGTTCCTAAACTGTAGTGAGATGTTTACCTTGACCTCACATCCCTTGTGAACAAAGATCACCCTATTTAATTTCTATTTCTGACACCTGATTCAGCTGGGAATCGCTGCTTGTGACACATGGAGGGAAAGCAAAAAAAGAGGCAATCCATGCCAATAGGAAAGCGCACTAATCAACAAATCACCAAGGGCCTCTATAAGGAGTACTTGGGACAACAACCTACTTTTTGTCGGACATAAGGGGTGGTGGCTGTTTGCTCACCCGTGCAACTGTGCACACACAGACGAGGCTGTCTATAGGGAGCAAAACACAAGAAGGTCCCTATTCCCAGATCAGTAGCTATGGGAAAATTAGTGAGTACATGGGAGGAGTAGACACCTGCAACAAGCCTGGATATTACTCAGGAAATTTTTTTCTTCTCTTCAAACTTTCATTTTTATATATTTAGAACCATAAATTAACTCTACCCCAAGCCTCTGTGTTCTCATTGGACTTACAGAAATAGATGTATATATGTATTTATAATTAGTATAAGCTTCAGGTTTCCACTGGTTAAATAATGCTGTATTTATTTATTTTTTGTACAGTGCCTTGCAAAAGTATTCATACCCCTTGAACCTTTCCGCATTTTTCCTGTTACAACCACAAACATAAATGTATTCTATTGGGATTCTATGTGATAGACCAACTCTAAGTGCCACATAATTGTGAAGTGGAAGGAAAATAATAAATGTTAATACATTTTTATTTTTAGTTTTTACAAATAAATAACTGAAAAGTGTGCCGTGCTTTTTATTCAGTCCCCATAAGTCAATACTTTGTAGAACCACCTTTCACTGCAATTACAGCTGTCTCTCCCAGCTTTGCACATCTGGAGATTAAAATTTTTTACCCATTCTTCTTTACAAAATAGCTCAAGCTCAGTCAGATTGGATGGAGAGCGTCTGTGAACAGCAATTTTCAAGTCTGGCCACAGATTCTCAATTGGACCATTCTAACACATGGATATTCTTTGATATTTTGTTCTAAACCATTCCATTGCAGCTCTGACTATATGTTTAGGGTCGTTGTCCTGCTAGAAAATGAACCTCAGTCTCATATCTTTTGTAGATTCTAACGGGTTTTCTCCTAGGATTGCCCTGTATTTGGCTCAATTATCTTTCCATCAACTCTGACCAGCTTCTCTGTCCCTGCTGAAGAAAATCATCCCCACAACATGATCCTGCCACCATCATGCACAGGTTTCATGGGTGGTTAGTATTCCACCGCACATAAAATTTGCATATAGGCCATAAAGTCAATTTTGGTGTGATCTGACCAGAGCCATCCTTCCACATGGCTTGTCTCAAACTGCAAACAGGACTTCTTATGTTTTTCTTTTAACAATGGCATTCTTCTTTCTACTCTTCCATAAAGGCAGATTTGTGGAGTTCTCCTGTGGGCAGATTCTTCGACCTGAGCTGTGGATCTGTAGCTACTCCTGCAGAGTTACCCTGGGCCTCTTGGCTGCTTCTTTGAATAATGCTCTTCTTTTCCGGCCTGTCAGTTTAGGTGGACAGCCATGTTTTGGTAAGTTTGCAGTTGTGCCATACTCTTTCCATTTTCAGGTGATGGATTAAACATTGCTCTGTGAGATGAGCTTGGGATATTTTTTTTTATAACCTAACCCTGGTTTAAACTTCTGCACAACTTTATCCCTGACTTGTCTGGTGTGTTCCTGGGCTTCATTATGAGGTAGGTTCACTGATGTTCTCTAACAAACCTCTGAGGGCTTAACAGAACAGCTGTATTTATACTGAGATTAAATTACACACAGGTTTAGTCTATTAACTAATTAGGTGACTTCTGAAGGCAATTGCTTTCACTGGATTTTAGTTACGGGTATCAGAGTAAGGGGGGACGAATACAAATACATGGCACACTTTTCAGATTTTTATTTGTAAAACATTTTAAAAACCGTATATCATTTTCCTTCCACTTCACAATTATGTGCCACTAAGTGTTGGTCCATCATATAAAATCCCAATAAAATACATATATAGTATATTAGTGGTTGTAACATTACAAAATGTAAAAAAAGTTCTTAAAATATTTTTAAAAGTCAATATATGGCTAGACTTTCAAAGATTTGCAATATTGCTCTATGATGATTTCTATTTTTTATACTAAAAGAAAAGAAAATTTGATATTAACTTTGCCATTTATTAAATATTAATTTTTTATTTTTTTCAGGCTCAGAAATCAGCTCCAGCCCTGTTCCTTTTGTTTCATCACCTTCAAAATAATTTCTTTTCCACAGGTGCAGACATTTGGCCATAAGATGTAGTTTTAGTATAGTGTTTAATTTGACATTTTATGAATAGAAGTATCAGTGGTAGATGATAATGAGTTAGCCTTGACTACATGCCAAGTGGTGTGTTACAGCCCTAAAAGGCAGACTACTGTATGTAGAGGGTAAGTTAGGAGGAAGCAAAGGCTTGACTGGATTTTATTGCAGTTATGATTCGCCACATAAGCAGCAGAGTGCTCCAGAATTACAAAGTGCTTCTTTAATACATCATTATAGAATCAATCAAAAAAACAAGGCCAGGCTGTGAGGTTTGAGTCTAAAGGAGTTGGTTGCATTTCAAACCTCTTCATCATGAACTGGTTGACAGTTCTTTTTAATTTGATATCTCCTACTAATCAAATTGTAACAAACACTGCTAAGGTATTTAAATGATTTTAGTTCAGACATGATCATGGGCTGCACATTCTTGAAATAAAAATATCTACTGTTTTATAAAATAGAATGACTTATACTTCTATTCTAATTACAACTCCTGATACACAGTACATTTTAGATCAGAGCTTCGTGGCCTCCAGATTTGCCTGATAGCTCTGTACTGTGAATGACAGGATCAGTAAAGCAGAAGAAAGCACTAGGCTGTAATCAATGGCACAAGGAGAAGCCTGTTGCCAAAGCATCAGGAAACCGAAGAGCTGGAGATACTATAATTTGTCTTGCCATGTGCAAAGGCATGCAACACTCACATCCTGTTTAGCTTATTAGTGATCTCAGCGTGGTAATATAGACACAGAAAAGACTTGAGATTAACTGAACAAAAAGATGAGGTTTATAAACCGTAATGTATGGAAGAATTGACCGCTAAATGTAACTGTAGAAAATTGCTTGTGCTTAATTTTTCTTTCATCGTAACAGTTTTCCGCATATTCATAGGAACCTAATGTTTATTTTCCGTTTTTTTTAACGATCCTGTATTTTTATGACGGAACAGGTTAATAGGTTTGAACACTTGCCATGTGCACATACACTAACTTCAAAACACCCACAGCTGTGCCTTTTTTCTATTGTACCAGAATAAGAAAGGAAGTTGATTTAGGTGACGTGCTAGGAAACATGGCAAAACAGTGGATATCATAAAAAGTGACTTCCGGACAATCACAAGCATTAATCACAAGTTGTCGAGAAAGAGGGAGAAAGAGAGAGAGAGAGAAAGAGAGAGAGAGAGAGAGAGAGAGAAGGAGCCAAATGAGTGCGCATTAAATGTACCAAATGACTCTACATATTTAATGAAAGCTAAATTAGAGCGTACGACCATGTCTCTGGTGTGCACTTTTCAAAACTAGATCAGTGAGCATTTGTTCAGACTGTGGTTGGGACTACAGCCATATTGCTACGGTAACGGATTCCCCTGAAAGCGAGAGAGAAAGCGAGCAGGGCTCAGCAGGGGAGGTCTACAGAGAGATGTACACACGACTGGGACCACAAGGCATACAATACCAAACCTAAACACTGTATGCATTAGTAGAGCATATTTAAATAAATCCAGCCCAGGAAAGGAGCAGATGTTGTAGGTTATTTATTGAACGGAAATAATCCCATTTCTAATCATTATATTAATAATAAAAAATTAATAATCTAGCACATATTTAATTTATCTTGCACAATCAAATGTTTCATTAAATTGCATGATAGTGTTGCGACTCGAAGTGAGGAACTGAAATCATGCTTTGCCTTTTCTGCAAGAGACAAGACAAAAAAAAAAGAGAGACATACCAGCCTGTGGGTATTATGTAGCCAAAGTTTCCATGGTGAGAGTTCTCCACACCAGGGAAAGAAGAAGAGAGAGGGAAAGACCTGCTGTACTAATTAGCAAATGAGAGAGAGAGACAGAAAGAGAGAGAGATGCTTGAGGGGAATCACTGCCAAACAGGCAAGACTGCGAGTTTGGAGACTAATTAAACTGAGATTTTTGAGCTTGATTCAACAATAACTAAAAATGTAAATTATTTAATAACTTCTTGGAAAACACTGTGGAAAATATAACTACTTAATTATAATGTCTAATTATTATAATGGAAAAAAAGAGAAAAAAAGAAATTTCTTCATTGTTTCAATATTTTTTTTATTTTATTTGGCAGATTATTGTAGATACAGAAGCAACCTAAAGTGATGAGAAATAAGTATTCATATACTTAAAAAAAAATAAATTAAAAAAAAAAAAAAATATATATATATATATATATATATATATATATATTTCATAGAATTCCAGGGTCCACAAAACAAATTCATTTCTTTTGATGCTGTATTTATAAATATGACCAAAATATGTATTTTTAAGCCCAAATTTGTGAGGAAAATGTATTCAGACAACACGGATTACCAACATTAGTTCGTTGTTGCGTGACCAATTGCTAAGAAGTTATTTTGCACCTGTTTGCAGCACAGTGGTTTAATTTTGACTCAAATTGCTCTCAATTTTCAAAATGTGTCCATCTGACAATTTAAAAATCCCATATAACTAATAGGTTAGGTCATGCAAGCACCTTCACCTTCTTTTTTTTTTTTGGAAACAAAACAATCTTTCAAACAGATGTCACACAGTTAAAAGCTCAAATTTGTTCTGATGTCTGTATCATTAAATTTCACTTCACTGAACATATTCCAGCATGACAATGACCCTGTGCACATTAAGACAGGGTTTGCCAAGGCTGGCATAGAAGAACTCAATTAGACTTCAACTACAGCATCAATACCTGTCAATACTAACGTATTAGGCCAAAATAATGTCATTTGGGCAAAATGAAAGTGGATTTATGCATTGGAAATATCTACAAGGGGCATTCCATTCAAAACAGAACACCGTTACAAGAGTAAAAACTCCCTTAATTTCTCTTTATAATACCCTGCTACACTATTGGTCACTAGTGCTTGGATGCAATAAAGATGAGTTTTCTCAGAAAGCCGGAGCTACGATTGGACTACTTGCTTCATGTTTAAAGGCCTAGCCTCCCAGGAACTCCTTTAACCGGCCCAAATGTGGAAATCACTTGGAGTGAGGTCAGGACTGTACGCGTGGCAATAACTCCCGCCTGAATTCCTGTAATGTGTAAGTGTAAGTATGATATTATGTATTATCCTGCAAAAACAGAAAACTTTTGGTGAAAACCTTTGGTGAAAAAGGTTTTTCTCTTCAGTGCAGTCTACTTGCTGAATGTTCTCGGTCTCCCGAGAGACTGATTGGTTGCCTGCGTATAATGAGCCCACTCCGATGTTAGCATGTTGCTAGCATGATTAGCATGTTGCTAGCATTATGCTAACTATATTCGCAGGCTGCTAGCAACATCATTAGCATGTCGCTAGCACGATGCTAACATGATTAGCATGTTGCTAACATGACATTATATTACATTAATTTTAGCATGACATTAAGATTCCCAATTATATGGCCTTTAAAACCATTTGTACCATTCAAACTTTCTACTGTTAGCTGAGAGTCTTAATACCATACTGCGCTTGACGTTTTCTGTAAATATCAAGCGGTTTGATGCCATCATTCACGAAGAATTTTATCTCAGTATGACTTGAATGCCCTTTGTAAAATAACAGGGCTGAATACTTATTTCCTTTTATTGTACAACACAAATATAATATAATTCATCTGAGCTCTTGAGGGTTATATTTGTGTTCAAGGCCCTAAAACAGCCCTCTGAAAGTCCTGTGATTTTTGCACATGAACAAATCCACTAATCAGTAAGTGAGCGTCAATTTCTAAGCTAATGTTACTGCATTTGTAACAGTTATGAAAAGCCCTATCCAACATTAACTAAATCTTTTAAAAAGGCTTTTGTGCCTTTTATTTTAAGTACTGAACACCCAATCCCGTCTTTTGTTGCAACGATCCTCTTGCGAGCTTTAACCATAACAACAGTTTCGCTCATTTTGGTAACACTTTGTTTGCTGTAATGTCACCAGGGTACAAACTTATATTCCAAGGAAAAGGAAACACACTTAAACTGTAACAAACCATTCAACTGTGTGTTTATTTAGTCTGATTTGTAGCCCGCATGTCTGATTTTACACGTATTTTCTTTCCTTCATGGAGAATGATCATATTAGGAAAGAATGATCCCAATGTCCATGACCAGAAATGACAAGATCTCAGCATAGCTGTGGACGTGGTTTGGACCACATGAGGCGTATCATGTTGCACCTATTGTAAATTAAATGTAATTACATATCACATCTCTCTTCCACTGAAGCTCTATTTTTTAACGCAGGCCAAAAATGAGCAGTCTAAATAGCGCTGAAACTTTGTGTGTTAAAAGAAGTGACATGAAGATGGAGTGAGTGGAGGAGAAAAAAAAAAACAGAAAAGGAATGGCAGAGAAAGAGATAGAGGTCACCCAGCCTTACTAATGACTCAATTCCCAAGAGCCTAATCAAAGATTTGTACATATAATTGCTGTCAAGTCGATGCTTGCCACCTGCCACGTCGTGCTGCACACATGCTTCCTCCCTCTCTCTCCACAAGCCTTTCCAGACCCATCCATCATCACATGGCCGAGAGCGGAGACATCAAAACCTGCCAGGCAACCTGCAGTGTTCATACTGACCAGCCTCTCTCTCTCTCAAGCATACACATTTGCACACACATACACACACATAGAGAGAGAGAGACAGAGAGAAAGAGAGAGAGAGAGAGCGCAAATGTTTGTGCAGTGGATCTTATTAGTCATGAGGTAAGGAGCCGTCTGGATTACATTTACTCATTGTTGGAATCAAATGGAGCCAAGCATAACATGAACTAAGGTTCCTCAAGATCAAGGTCGACATGACACGTATCACTGCATATTACTCATACAATGGCATAGCAGAAAACCTTGTTAGGAATCTAAACTCCATTGGAAAATAAACTCCATGGTCAGAATACTCACAGTATTAAATTTAAG
>JAOVVB010000050.1:18078797-18090838 GCA_028570985.1 Heterobranchus longifilis | reverse complement strand
CCTTGAGCAAGGCCCTTAACCCTCAACTGCTCAGATGTGTAATGAGATAAAAATGTAAGTCGCTCTGGATAAGAGTGAGAATAAGTTTTTATATTTTGCACTTTTTTTGTAAGATCCTTCACTATATTTTCAAATATATCACTACAATGAAAAGCTCTGACACCTCCATCAAACAGTGTGACAGAAAACTATTGACTAGCAAGGGAACCTCCAAATGAGTTGATTTTATCCTGTAATAATGCCACAGATGTTACATTACTCACCTTACACTAGCGGGAGATGTCTGAGTGAGTCAACAGGCTCTACTAATTACCTTGTTAGAGATTCCAGCTGAAGCTGCTCTGTGAAAAAACAGGCCTGACTGGTACCAGTGGGAGTTGGGATGGGTATACTTTGACAAGCCTGAACAGGAATCTGTGTTTCAGTTGAGATCGAGATGGGACTAAGATACCTAAATGTGTGTTCAGGTTACTGAGTCAGGTAGGTGGCTCACTGAGTGACATCATTTTTATGCCTTGCCTTTCGAATTTTACTTTTGATCTGAAGGGCATATTAGGTGAAAGTGGCTACATCAGGTACTATTAAGTATTTAGATGTAAAGGCAGGGAAAAAAAGGCAGAAAAGAGCCATGCTTGTCAAGTCATTGAATCAAACTAGACCTATAAAAAAAAATCACTTTTACACGAGGGATAGTAAGAGTTTCTGAGAGTCTATTGAGAGTACTACAACTGTGGGTAATTATATTTGATAGCACTTAATAAGGGTACTGATCATAGAACCACATTCATTCATTTATTCTATTTCCCTTCTATTTCTCATTAGAAGCGCAGCTTAAACTTCTCTATCCGTAGCCTAATCTTGCATTCAAGATTTTACATTTCTTACGTTTATATCTTCATATCCAGAATGATTTCATATCCAGAGATTTTTATCTCATTATACAGCTGAGCAGTTAAAGGTTAAGGGTCTTGCTCAAGGGCCCAACAAGGACAACTTGGTGGTCGTGGGATTTAAACCTGGGACATTCCGAACCGTAGTCCAATGCCTTAACCTGAGCAACCCCTGGGGGTAACTTCTGAGCTTTTGTATCCTTCTGAGGATCCCTTGCTGTTCTCTACAGTAAGGTCTTGGCCTCTTACAGGGTCTCCAGTGTCCAGTTAGATGCGCTTGATACAGCTCTCCTGAGAGCTGACCAGACGGCAACCATGTCAACTAATGTAGGTCCTCTCAAATTAGACAAACATTTGCTCTACTTTGAGGCTCTTCTGGAAAGCCAAGCTCCTCACTCTGTCATATATATGTAAATATATAGAAATAGAGTATGCCAAGATACGCTGCAGGGGAGTTTTATTTTTCATCAGGCGCACTCATCACCCATACTGTAGCTCACAGATAGATAACACCTAAATAAAGATATGATACATACACAATTATATACAAAGACAAATGTGCCAAGCATTAATTTCTCTCCAAGATCTCGTATCGATGGTGGGGAAAAAAGACTGCTGCATAAAGTCTTCTCCAGCACATCCCCAAGATCCCAAAGATGGAGTTAAGTCTGGACTCTGTGGTGTGACCAATCCATGTGTGCAAAAGATGTCTCTTTGCAAAAGATTTTATTTGAGCCTGATGAATCTTGACATATTAATCTTGGAATAGTCCTGTGCCATCAGGCAAGAAAAAAATCCTTTGATAGAAAATCCTGGTCGTTCAGTACTGTATATTCAGGAAGTCAGCTGACCTCATTTTTTAGGCACATAATGATGCTGAACCTAGACCTGACCAACAGAAGCAACTCCGGACAATAACACTGGCCTCACATGCTCGTACTGCAGGTACTAGGCATGATGCGTGAACTTCATGTGCCACTCTTCTTACCCTAATGCACCTTTTCCCAATGTTCCACTGTCCATTCTTTATGCTCCCTAGCAGATTGAAGCCTATTTTCTGATTAGCCTCAAAGTGGGTTTTCTTAAGTCTGCACAGCTGTTTAGACCCAACCCCTTGCATTCTCTTCACTTTGTATGTGTGGAAATGCTCTTATTTTCACTATTATGTAACATAGCGGTGGGGTCTTTTTTTTTTTTTTTTTTTTTTAATGATATGATTTTACCAAACATTTAAGTGATTTTTTTTTCTGATCACATTTCTTCCTCGAAGATGATGGTTCATCGCTATCGTTCCAGGTTTTAATCTTTTAAAAATGGGAAAGACCAATTTAAGTAGTTTTAGCAATCTCCTTAGATGTTTTTTGAAGAGTGAAGGATAATAATTTGACCCTTCTGAACCACAGTAACATCTTTGCGATATGTCTTCTGACACGTTTGTCCGAAATGCGAAGGTACTCACTGCGTCAGTTCGGATTAAATAACTTGTTGCCAACTGGATCATAATAATCACTGGACTAATTAACAACAGTTTATACAAGAGTTTGTCCCTTTTTTTTTTTGGAAGATGGTTTCATCTGAAGGGAATTAAATGTACAGTATATCTGACATCAGGGAAAGAGATCCAAGGGCTCGTGGGGGTTCCAGGGATGCATGTTTTGTATACTGATACTTAATTTGTCTTCATATGATAAAACGTTTAAGGTCAAAGTTGACAAAGCCTCTATTCACACCCTGTGTTTTAAAACTCGATGGATAATGCATCCCAAATAGACGGGGATATGTTGCATATAATTATGTAGTGTTTTGGGTCTGTAATTGATGGAAAATGGGCTCCTTAAAAACCTTGATGTAACAGAAAAACAACACAAGTTCAAACCTAACGCAACTGGCAAGTGGTCTCTGAAGGGGGCGGGATGACATACTCTATCGCCTGCCATTTACAGCAACATTAAACAATTGCAGCTACCCTTACTGTAGCTCATGTATACGGAAGAGGCCAGATAACACTTTCTTTTGAGTGACACAGCAAAAGCAGTTCAAAAAAATTTGTGTCTTATGGGAAGTATGTGTTAGACTTCACCCTCCACAGATGGCTGTGGTCATGTGACAGGAAAGAGATGCCAAGCGAGTGGGCAAATGACCAAAATGGGTGGAAAATATCACAAAAAAAGTTTAATTTTTGAGACTTTGAGACTTGTTTTTACCGACATAATCTTCCAGACAAATGAATGTAAAAACTTCGTTATATAAAGTCTTTACTTATAAATTCAATTAATAATGTGTTTGTTTTGAAAGCCTTTGGCAGATGCTATCAATCAAAAGCCGACACTATTGAGCTATTCAGTTCACATAGGCACGAGTCGTGATGATGATGATGCAACCGGCCCTAAATATTCTCACGTATCGTGACAGCAGATGAGATCTCTGAAATCTAATTTGATGAGTCACGTATTTGGCTAAACATCAGATCGACAGTTTCTATAACAACCAGAAAAAACCCTTATCCAGCCGTTGGCTCTTATGGACAATAGTGATGTTAATCATTACAATGTAGCCATCTGCTTTCAGCATATACAATGTCACAATCTCTTAGAATTACTCTACTGTATGTATTTCTATTATTTTTTATAGATCTTGCATCTTATAACTACATACAGTAGGTCAATTGCATTAAACTGTTCTAAAAAAAAAAAGAAATAAAAAAAAAAGAAGAACATGATAAAACACTGCTTCTAAAACATAATAGCATCAAATCCAAGCTGTGGACCACGTTGGCAGTGACGCAGCACATGGGAAGAAAAAAGAATGCAAACAAGCACTTCGGCTTGACTTAATGTCTTATGCAAACTAGGAAGGACAAACTACAAAAAAAAAAAATGATGGAAGAAAAAAAAAAAACAGCATGATGTAAAGACTAAAATTATCCTGACAATTATAATGTGCAGTGCATATTATTATGATTTAAAGGCTGCCACATGAAAAAGATGGATCCCTTCTCTGGCTCCAGAGTGACAATAATAGTCTTGTTGGAGCAAGAGCTTCCAGAAAGGCAATCAGCCAAGAGTAGAAGAAACCGTAATCTGACTGTGGTCCAGTTGTTTCATAAGCCCCAGTTATTCAAAAGGCTGACAGAGCACTGCCAAGTGCATGAATCACTTATTATAGCAAATATAAAAAAAAAACCTGTTTACTATTTTCACTCAGGCTTTTCATGTGTTAGTATTATCTAATTTCCTATTATGATCTCCCTTCTTTATCTCACAGCAGCTCAGTAGTAGTACTATTGTTATTTCCTAGCAGAGATCATTTACAAAAGCATCTTGAAGTGTTATTGGCAGTCAAAAGCTCTCTTTGAAAAGCGAGTCGATACCATTCAGAGCTGAATGACAGGAAATGACCTTAAGAGTTTATCCCAAGCTCCAGAGTAACTTAAAACAATATCAGGCATTTCTTTACCCATGGAAGACTTTGTTATTCCACGTAGTCACCAAAACTCTCGTGTGTTTATTTCGGAGCGTGTTTTTTAGTGGGCTGCTGCTTAAATCATGAAGCCAAAGACAAACTGAAACGTCTCACATGCAAAAAAAAAAAAGAGCAGAAGACGAAGAGAGGGAAAACAAGCTCCCTGGTGGAACTCTGGAGAACTGTAACCTCAGTGTTGAGACAGCTGCTCCTCTGACTTCGACTCACAACAGGTTGTCTGATTCATCTTCTGACTCACGGCTTAGATCTTAATGCTGTGCCATAACGTGATTTACTGACAGCCATTCATTTCGCAATTCATGTATGTCCTACTGTTAATAGTTAAAAGAGTAAAATACAATCATCTGCAAAGTGAGGTTTCAATTTTTTTTGACGAAATGCATAAAAGCTCGGTATACAAAACCAGTTGTTCCATAGTTCTTCCACAGAAGAAACATACTAAAACTCATTTGCTCACTCATTCTCTATACCGCTTATCCAGTATAGGATCACGTGAGGTTTGGCTCTAATACCCAGGGGACTCGGGGCACTAGGCGGTGTACACATTAAACCCGCCCAATTCATCGCAGAGCACAAACATGGACACAATCACTCACACTATGGGCAACTTGGAAACCCCAATTAGAATAAGCTGCTTGTCATTGGACTGTAGAAGAAAAGCCACCAAGCATGTGAAGAGGATGCAAACTCAACTCAATCAAACCCTTGAAATTCAATCAAACCCCTGACTCTGGAGGTGAGGAGCCACCATGCGCTCCCATACAAACAACCAGCAACCTATTATTAATATTATTATTTTTAGCATTATTATTATTTCCAATTTCATATATATATGAAATATATCTATAATCAATATGAGTGTTTATTACTAGCATTTATTTTAACAAGGGCCTTGTCACCTGCTATTTAAAAAAAAAGAAAAATATTTTGTTTTCCTTTCCCCCAAAAAGTTTTTTTTTTCTTCTTTTTTTTGTACAGGTCTTACTCAGAAAATCATTAAATTAGTATGACTTTCTGGACAGCTCAATGCAAGAGGGGAGAAAGAGTTCACATATCACTTTCAATTAACAATAATGAGCAGCTCTGTGTGACCGTCTGCAACACTGGAAAAGGTTTCTTCTGTAATGCTTGCTATTTTTCTTGAAATTCTTGCAAAAGAATGCCTCTGAGAAATGGTTATGACCTTTAAATCATTTAACTCTCAGTTTGCGTCTTAATCAGAAAGTTGAATGGAACAAAAAAATGTGATGGGTGCTGCTTTTTGTAAATTGTGTTTGAATATTTTTCCAATGTCTGTCTTTAAACATTTAACCCCAGTTAAACAAGGTCTAATAATAAGAAATCTCATAACTCTTGTTTTTTTTATTTCCCAGAAAACATGAAAAACAATATCCTTACTGTGCTGTCATGTACAGTATATTGCACCAAATAAATGTTCCATCTACTTCTTTATCTAAGAGTGGCTCTTATAAAAGGGCTAGCACGGCTAAGCCCCCACTCTCTTAAAAAACAAACAAACATGAAATAAGATTTCATTATTTTGGCATCCATATAATCTTTTTTCTATTGTCATATTAATATGAGGGATGTTCCAGTCAAACCTGGATGAGACTCTTAGCCGCAGTAAAGCATCTAAATGGTGCAGACATTTTAAAGAAGGCCGTACATCCACGAGCGCATTGCAGTCGTTCCCATGAACATTCAGTGTGAAACGCCTGATCCTTGAAAAATGTATTTAACCATGACACCCATTCACCCCAAACTGTTGACACAAAGTTGAAAGCACGCAGGTGTACAGAACTCAAAGATGGCATTACTCTCGTCCATTTCAGTGAGAGCGCCTTGAGGGAAGCATGTGCTCGACCTAAACCTACCTGGGAAGAGATTTGCCACAGACTAAAATTAGGGAGTAAAATGAGGTACAAAATATTTGCATACTCTGTTCTTACTTGAGCATAAAGGTTGTTTCTTTCTGTTGCTTCCAAAACAACTCAAACAAACAAGGATCCATTTACACAAATCTGCATGTAAATTTGTGTCAGGATGTAATGAATGTCAAAGTGTTTGTAATTCAGCTGTTATAGACACCTGCAGTAATCTCCTCCTGAATGTCCTTCTACTCCAGAGTTTAATCTGCTCTAGTCTCAGTCTATGTGTGTGTGTGTGTGTGTGTGTGTGTGTGTGGGTGGAGATCAGTCCTTCTTTACATGGGCCTGAGGGTAAGAGGGTATTAGGGGAGAGGTGAGCAACAACTGTTGCCCCAGGTTACTAAGTAACCAGGGCGATTGCCTCCCTCCTCGAGGCCTCTCTCACAACCCTTCAGCTCCACATCCACCACCAGCGTCCTCTCTCTGAGAACAATCTTCAGCTCAGCTGGGATATGTTTACAACAGCCATTAGTGAGATACACAGGGACAGAGTTAGAGTCGAAGACAGCACATGTGTGTCTGATGCTGTTCGTTTGGCAGAAAAGAATGTCTCAAAAGGTGTGAAATTAAGGTCTAGGATAAAGAGAGGACAATAGCACAACATAAAAGCATATGTTTTAGCATTTTATATTGTGCCATATATGTATACAGTATATATATTTTTTATAATGTCTGATATATTTAATACTGAAACATATGCATAAAAGCATGTCTGCCATGGATACTATATATATACTGTACTATATACTATATCTCACCAATCTCATGAGAAATATTAATGATTATACGGTTAGCATCGTTCACTATTTCCATGCTGTGGTTTATCTGATTTTTGCTAGACTTTGAGTGACTCCATACTACAGTAGTTCCTGTGAAAGTATTAGTATAGAAACAATAATGCATTTAAACGAGGTTATTAATATAATTTATATGATTGTATTTATTTATATATAATTCACCATTTGAGAGACCTTACACCAAAGAGGCAGAACAAATATGTATTTATACTGTATAAAGTAATCTGTTTTGATTAAACATAAATGTATATCATTAACACAAGTGAGATGTACCAGAGGTGTGATAATGCTCTGAATGCTAAGATAGCAGATGGACGTAGTGGTATTGTCCTCTCCACACTTCTCCGGTGTGATGTGAATGCCAAAAACAACAATAAACACCTCCTGTGCCAAAGCACTCTAACAGATCAGTATGCGCAGGCCATTTCTTCTGTGTTTGTTTACTGACCTTGAGAGCATGAGAGGCACTGAAACAGGGCGATCAGGACTCCTCACTGTGACTTTGGGATACATCACACCACCAAGCACTTACTTGATCAGCTAATTTCTATGCAGCATATCTGCATCCCTATCCCTATGGGGACAGAATTTAAACGGTGTATCTCTGATGATGTTAGGGTGCAACTCGCAGTACTCGCACTGTAGAAACTACAACAATGTTTTCTTGAGTTATAGTAACCGCAGGCCTGGCAAGTGTTTTTGAATTCTTGATTCTGATTGTGACAGTTGTTTGGACTATAATGCAATTCACAGGTTTATATTAATGAACCATTTTCAAATGTTATTGTTACTATAGTAAGAGCTCATTCACTATACAGAAGACAATATCATTTTAAACAAAAGTTTACAAAACTTTATAAAAGAAAGTTTTTATTATAAATTAAAATAAGGTTAATAATAAAGTTTTAAGTTTAAAGTTTTTAAAATAATGTTAATAATAAATAATTGTTCAAATGTTGTTATTCAAGCCTTAATATGATGAACATTTTTTTAAGATGTAACATTCACTACAAATTCAATTTAATTTCAATTCGATTTTATTTATTCAATTTTATTTGTATAACAATTGACATTGTCGCAAAGCAGCTTTACACAATCAAAAGAATTATTTAAGTTTGTATGAAATGTGAATATGTATGAATCAAAATGATAAGATTATCCCTATTAAAGGATAAATTAAAGGAGACTTTAGTTTTAAGCACAGTACAGTTTTAAAGTTTGTGACAGTTTGTTTTCCACCTTTAGGAAAGAGGATTTGTTGGGTTCTTGATTATATGACAGGGTGCATGAATTTTTTTTATAAAAAGAAAGTGGCAAAAAAGTGAGGCTATTAATAGAGTGATTGTTTATTGCTGCTAGACTGTAAGTGGTAACAGCAACTCTAATGTTTTGTGGATGTTCTGCAACATTTTATTTAAACTAAAACTATTCATTCATAAATTTTAAACTGTAATCAGTGGCAAATTCCTGTGGAATAAGAGGAATTAAACACTTGTTTTGTTCTGTTGTTTTTGGAAAGTAAGCAGGTTTAAGGTGTTAACACTAACATTTCCATACCACCATACCACCTGTACCACCTACTGTAAGCACTGAATAATTGCAAGAATAAGAAAAAATGTATTTATTTGTTTGGATTTTTTTTTACTGGATTTCTTATGTTATTGTAGTATTTTAAGTGAATGGGGCAGTGGTGGGTGAGGCAGTTGAGGGTCGGGGTTTCGTGCTGTCCTACTGCCAGATTGCCATTAACAGGCCCTTGGGCAAGGTCTTTAAACCCTATGCCCATATAGAATACCCAGGAGATGCAGGACATCCTCAGTGCCAGTCATCGCATAGAACTTCAGCAGATAAAACGATCTGAAGTGGCGACCCCGGAAAAAGGGTTAGCACCCTGTCCAGGGTGTACCCCGCCTCGTGCCCTAAGCCTCCTGGGATAGGCTCCAGGTCCCCGCGACCCTGAATACAGGATAAAGCGGTATAGAAGATGAGTGAGTGAGAGTGAGTGAGTAATACATGTTACTATAACTAAGCATCTTTCCTTCAAAAGTTTTTGCTTTCAAGCTCCTCGACTTATTTAAAGTGACAAAACACAAGAAATTTATTAATACGAATATATTAAATTGAGCTGGGGTGAATTGGTCAGTACAGCGGAACCAGAAACACAATAGCAGTGCTTTGTGAATAAAAAGGTTTTGACCATGATGAACTTGCTAAGATATTGGTGTCTCAGGAACAACTAGAAGTTTTACTGCTCCTCGGGACACACTTGCAATGATTTGTGAGCGGAACGGTCTGACAGTGCCACACAAACTGCAGTTAACTCAGCCAGACATGAACTCATGAATGAAAACACCAAATCTGCCCTGCGGTGTTGTCACACCTTCGATGAAACGTTGGATGCAAACGGGCCAATCTGCTTACGTGGACTTTTTTTTTCCCAGTAATGAATATTAACATTCCGGACTGCATCAAAGCACAACACTACTCCAGAACAATAACGTCAACAACAACCAAAACAATACGACTAACACGTGGCCAAGAGCAGCTCACACTTGTACTATTTGGAAATTATGTAACTGCTTTCTGTTTATATTCCAGGAACCTGGACAAAGTGTTCACATTAGCAAAGCAAACAAGCTTGCACAATAGGGTTCCACTGACACATGCAATGCTGTACAGTATATGCATTTTGGGACCCTATAGGGGTTTTTTGATTTGCTATAGTGAAGAAGGTTATTTCAGCATCGCATGCTGTACAACTGAGACTTGACTTTTATTTAATTGGTCTAGCATAGTTTATTGACAACACAACATTACTTCATTAGTTATATCATTTACGCTATAATTTCATCGCAATGCATTCTTTATAGCTTTTTTATTATGTTGTCCTTAACACAAAAAAACATCAGTGCTTAAGAACAGAATAATAGGAAGTCTTGTTAATGAGGAAGTCATAAAGTCAAGCGTCAACTATTTATTAATGTTTTTTTTCCAAATAACACAACATAGGCAAGGACCGAATTGATAAATCAGGTTTCTTTCCTTGTACTAAGTTATTAGTCAATTTCTTAATTAATCATGTGAAAACAGAACAAGAAATCCTCAAAAGAAAAGAAAACTTAAAAAAATGATAAGAGCTGAAGGAATTCTCAAAGTGATCCTTTATAGTGGAGCCATTAGTGAGAAAGTGTGAAAATGGAAACCAGTTAGGATAAAAGCATATTTAATAATCTCTTCAGTCAAGCTGTACCCGTTCTCCTGATGCGATGCATTCTTGAGATCTCCTTCAACTTTTACAGCTACTGATTTATCCTGATACTTCCTCTGCCCTTGTGATTCACTCTTTGTTCTTGTTCTTGTTGTTGTGCATAATTCCATATGGACCCTGTTAAGATTTGTACTTTCCAACAGCAAATTATGCCCAGGCTTCTTTTGTGATTTCACCTGTATATTGTCAAGTACATCTGTAACCAAAATATGATACTACTGTATAATAGAATACATTTCATTACATTCATAGATCCATAAACCTCATACATTTATAAACACGCAATGATTTATAATCCCCCATCCAGAATCAGACAGAAAAGAATTTGTTCCTTATTCCTATCTCAGGGTGTTTTTCCTTAACACTGTCACAGATCCTTCTCATTAGGGATCAATGTGAAAATCTACATTCAGATTCCTGCCAGCTGCTTTGTCAGTAGGAACCGCGGTGCAGTCAGCATTCCAAACCAAATCCTCTCAAAGGTGCTTGGTCAGGTTAAGGTCAGGTTAAGGTCAGGCATCACTTTTGGGAAGGCCATTTATAAGGTTTTGAATATCAGGTATTCACACACAGTACATTTGGCAATGTTAGACATTCGCAAATTAATCAATTGCAGTCAACAAATCAATTATTTTCATTCAATCAATCAAGAATCAGACTTTCAGTAAAGGAATCAGTCTATTATAAGCTGTATATTTTAACAGTCTATTATAACGCTAAATAACAAACATGACAAGTGCATTTTTTTGGATAGTTTTATAGATAAAAATATTTTTTTAAAAGTGAGTCATGACTAAATAATCTGTTTCCCACAGAAACAACCCACTATATCACAATCTGGCCAGAATCTAAAATCTATGAACCAGTAGTTGCAGTTACATGTACAGTATGCACCTCGTTTAAATGCTTTAAAAAATATTACAGCACTTGGCCTGTGGGGAACAGATTATTTAGGCATGACTCACTTTCATCCAGTTTACCAAATCTCTTTGCATGTATTACATACAAAATATTGAATTTTACACAGACACATGTCTGGTGGGCCATTAAAAATAAAACAACATTTATCATACTCCAGTGTACAGTATATACTGTAGTTACCTGGGTTGAAATAAAGGCATAAATAAAGTATTGAAATCTTTATGGAGTTATGTTGTGAAAGTGTGCCAAAGGGTTTGAAGGGTTAGAAATTTATAAACTATAGGAAACAAAATCAATAGTTGCCTGTATTGCCTGAAAAAGAAAGAGCTGAGAAAAAGCAGAGGTCTGAGGATTTGGCATCTCTGCTACATTTCTAATATACAATTATAATACTTCATAACACATAATAAAACATGGAGTGTCAAAATCCTGGTTTGAGGCTTGCGAAACAGAGTAGATGATGATGATGATGAGCTGGATGCGCTCAGAATTTCCATAAAATCTAGAAGAACATTTCCAAAACTTAGAATGTTTACGCGTCACTCATTCGCTTCTGCTTTCTTGGTCAATGTTTTTCCCCTAAACCACAAGGACATATATTATATATACAGTGAAACCTCAAATTGCGAGTAACACGGTTTGCGAGTGTTCCACAAGACGAGCAAAGATTTTAAATAAATTTTGACTTGGAAAACGAACACGTCTTGGTTTACGAGTACCGAGTATCATGTATCATGCATGCGCTTCTTGTTTT
>JAOVVB010000050.1:18068049-18078697 GCA_028570985.1 Heterobranchus longifilis | reverse complement strand
CCGCCCGTAACAATTTTGATATATTGTGCAAATAATAAATAAACCTAGCTTGACTCGACCCTGATGAATTGGATTGCGCACACACACACACACACACACACACACACACACACACACAAAACAAAACCACAATAAAATATGTACACACATGCAAATATATTCATACACACACACACACACACACACACACACACACACACAGTGCTAGAGCTTAATAGTAATAGAGAGTGAGCACTAGTAATGGATGTTAGATGAGTGTCTCTCAGAACTGTGAGCTTCTTTCACTCTTAACACACTTAACCCTGCAGAGCTCATCAGCAGCAGCATTCAACACTCTCTCTCTCTCTCGCTTTTTCTCTCTCTCTGTCTCATACACACACACAGAGACACGCCATAAAACAGGTGCTCATTGTAAGAGAAGTGTGGCTGTACTCTTACAGAGTGTGATTATGCAAGTGTGAGTTTGAGTGTTTGTAAAGGAGAGGTGAGTGGGAGGAGTGTGAGTCGGGGGTATTTTTAGATCGGCTGTGAATCCATGTGTAATTGTGGGTGTAATTGTAAGTTTGATTTGCAGTGATATCAGCTGTATAGCTGTAGTAACTCTGTATTAGGCTAAACGTCACGCACCTGCCTCTCAAAAGAGTCAGAACTCGCTCCTGTTCTTCATCACTATCCTTTACTACGGTTCACACTTCTTTGACCTTGAACTGTAACATTTGCACATTTGCGCAGATCCCTTACACCTTGTCATACGCACCTTTAACTGACTCCCTGTTTTCCTGATAACAAGACTTGTTGACACCCTTTAGGCTGGATGAGAAATAAGTGGTGTTAAACTTACTCGAATGTGTTTTATCATTACTGAGCCAATCATTTCACCCTGCCACCAACAGAACAAACATTACCTGCTGAACCGCTCAATGTATTCATAGAGCATAAAGCAGGGGAAAGCATAAAAGGCAGCGAATGTGAAGGCCAATGAAGAACCATGAACTTATCGTCACGCATCGTAAAGCCTTTTGCGATGACGTGTGCATTGCGATTTGGTGCATTATTGTCCTGGAAGATGGGTAAACTGCAACCTTGAAGGAAAGCACTTGTTCAGCCACAATACAAAAATAGACTATGGATTCAAGCGATGATTGATTGGGATTAATGGACCTAACATGTTCCAAGAAAACATTTCCAAAACTATTACATGACCTCCACCATCACACAAGGCAGGGTGAGTCCGTGGCTGAATTCATGCTCCAAATTCCAATCCTACCATCTGTATGTCTCAGCAGAAATCAACACTGCTCGGAACAGACTATATTGGTCATTGGTCCAGTCTTTAAATGTCCAGTTCTCGTGCTCTTAAGCGGCAGAAATGGAACCTGCTGTTGTACCACTTCCACCAAAATGGTTGACGTGTTGTGCATTTTGAATTTGTTGTAGCCTCTCTGTCAGCTCGACCCAGACTGGCCTTTCTCTGTTGACCTTTCTCACCAACAAGACATTACAAACCACAGAACTTGTGTTCTGAGTTAGGAGAGACATTGCTCTCTCTTGTGCTGCGGAATTGTGGGTAATCGTCTCCCCTGCTGGGTCTTAGTGCAAGGCTCTTACTGGTATAATCAACATCAGTGCACGGGTGTACTGTTTACTATAACACTGTGACCACATGTGTGCATAAAACATTTTATTTTGTGTCTGTATGAAACACTCCTCTGTCGCGATTCTTTTCAAAGTGCAGGTTAATTTGTTTTATTTTTGCTTTATAGCAGTGATTCCGTTAGTGTGTCGCTCAATCGAGTGTCATTAGAGAGATTTCTTGTTTATTTTTCCGATAAAACAGTGTTTCCGTTGTGTGCACTTACCTGTCGGGACTTATTTTTACTTTATTTTAAAGGTAAAGTGCAGGTTAATTTGTTTTATTTATAACTGTATATAGTATATATGTCATTAGGTCATATATGTTTTTCCTGGATTGGCACACTGACCTCATTAAAAGTGCAAAATACTATGACCTCGAGCACTAAAAGAGCTAACAAATGTGTATACATGTGTATGACCACTGAATCAGTCCTGCCTAATGGAATAACAACTCTCCCAGATGTCACACTACACCTAATGGTTAGTAGTAAGCAAAGGTGCGCATTCATGAAATGAACGTGCACTTCAGGAAGAATCTTTTTATCCTTCACTATAATAATCATAACAGAATATTACTTCTAAGAGTTTTAATTTTAATATGAGGTCTAATAAGATATTAAAGGATGTCAAATTATTATCAAGAAAGAATTTATGGACATAGTGTTTTCACTGCACATTAGCTTTGGGTTAGTCCCAAGCATCTGGCGCTTTGACAGAGCGATGAATATTGCTATTCATGTTCCCTGATGTGGGGACACTGTGTCCTAGTGCTTTATATCACATTAGATAATCTTATTCAAGTTCCTAGGCACGCCAGTATTTTAAAAATAAATCACTTCTCAAGTTGCTTTCATAACTGCATTAACCTAACACCCGAGCTTTAAATTTAATTTTTTCCCTATAAATTTGGGATTAGTAAGACCTAATAAGTATAAGATCTAATCATTGTCTTTGAACAAAAAAATGAGTTTGACCCCCTTTTGTGTTTCTACTAATTAGTGTATTGTGCTTTATCTACTATTAAATGATGCTATAAACTGTCTACTAATGAGGACAACAGGCCTAAGTTAGACAGAATGAAGTATAAGGTGCAGCGAACCAAAAAAGTGATGTGTCCATATGAGGACGGAGGAACCCAGGAGGTTAAAACACTATTTTTTTTTTTTTTAGCTCAACTTTATGTCTTGGTGAAAATGTCTAAATAAACACAACACTACAACACATGTTTACAGGCTCACGGATTTCTTACAATTCTTTATAATCGCACTTCCATGCTGTGGCATTGTACATGAACTGAACAGAGACTGCTCACTTTTCCCTGCCATAATACATGAAACATCAGGAAGATTACTGAAGAACTGACTTACCGTACTCTAACGTGCATGAACATTACCCGTGAACATGAGATTGGATACAGATTTTGTGAATGGGAACAATGATCTCCCCATGTTACCTGTGGCATGCAGTAACCAGAATGTGAGAGTTGCATAACTGCTGCTTTTATTACGAGAGGATTAATGCTGAGAACGAGGCGCCAAGATTAACCGCACAATAGGCGTCTAAGAATTTGGCTGTCACAGTGAATACCTGCAGGAAAAGTGTTCCCAAGATTTCACAGAGGAAAGAGTAGACACGCGAGGACAGTGGAATGTCATCTACACTTCATTTGACGAATGCAGGTCACTCGTTGACTCTCAGTCACGAGAGGGGGAAAAAAAACAACAGCCAAGGATGTAAAAAACTCCCTGATGTCATCTTCAGCATGTGGAGGTGATGGTTAAAGTCCAGAGCTGATTGATTGGACGATTTCTGTCCTGTCAGTTAACGACAGGAAAGGAATACTGTAAATGGGGCTCTCAAGTGGCACAACAGAAAACAGTTTGTGTTGCGTTTCGTTTAGAGCGAAACGTCTCACACCCACCCATTGACAAGAGCCCAAGAGAGAGTAATTCTGAGTGCAGGTGATGGCATTACTCTCTTTCTGCTGTCAATCATATTGACACTAGCCAATGTCAGTAGGTTCATAGTTGCTGTCAGTAAGTTCATAGTTGCGGAACAGGACAGGACAGACTGCTCTGTGACACACCAAGATGCAGCTAGATGGCTTCATGGAGAAAGCAGGTATTGGATCTCAGCTTTCCTGGCTGTCAGTTATTGTGTGATGATTGGTGGCAATGGTTTGGTTAAAGCGAAATTAAGAAAAAAAATGTTTTTGCAACAAGCTTCGTGAAGAACAGACATGCTGTTAGATTTTTTTTTCGCAATTAGTTACTACGGAGAGCCAGTAGCTTTTTTTCAGCTTGTATAGCTTAGACTTATATACTCGTTACTAGTGGGTGTTCCTTTCATTAGCTGTTTGCCACTTGTCATAGTTTGGTAAAATACTGTATGAGAACACGAATTTAGCTACAAAATATATAAGTAAAAATGTTAGGTATGCATAAACATTATAATGCCAAAAATTGGTGGAGACATCAATCACCACACCCATGTTCCCTCTTTCAACATCCAGCTCCAGATACAATCCCACCTTATTGTAATTATTATTATTATTACTTTATTATTATTGTTATTATTAATATAACCTCCACTAGATTTTGGAACATGGCTGCTGTGTTCATTCGGCCACAAGAGCATCAGTAAAGTCAGGCACTATTGTTTGGTGAGGAGACCTGGGGGACACTCAGCGTTCCACTTATTTCCAAAGGTGTTCAGTGGGGGGTTGAGGTCAGGGCTCTGTGCAGTCCACATATCATATGGTCTGATGAGTCAAGACTGATCTTATTCCAGAGCAATGAACATATTTTTGCTGCTTTAAAAATAAATTATGTCTGATTATATTGTCACTTTAGTGGTGGCATTATACAGTGCAACAGCGATGCACTATCTTACTCTCCTTACATCAAGAAGCTTTTTCTTGACATCCCATTTGTCATGTCCACAAGAGTAATGACAACAAGAGTATCATGTACTGTAGATGAGCTCAGTGGCACAGTGCAATGTCGTATAATTCATCAAAAACTGTTCATGAATGACAAACTAGAATGATCAAAACTGGCATTTTAACATTCAACTACTATGTGTGTGTACTTTGGGCTATAATATCTGGAAAAGGACATATTAAAGTTTTTGTGCACAAATTTGTCTTTAACATTTTATTAAATGTGTAATCCTATAAGCTACTATGTTTAAAAAATTTTATCTATATTAATCAAATTTGTTTAGACACAGTAAATATATTCTTTTAGATTCATGGCTGATATTCATCTAAGTGTATCACAGTCTCTAAGCTTTAATTCTTTAAAAAAAAAATCCGGCTCTGTATTCATTATCCGTCCACCCCGATCTAGAAGTAGTTTCAGAAAACTGTAAAGCAACCTCAACTGTAATAAAAAACTGCAGACATCAGCATAAAAAAAAAAGAAAAAGAAAAAAAAAGCTTCTGCGTACACTTGTAGGTCAAAGGCTGAACGCAGGACGTTTCCGCACTAGTTAACTAAGAGCGATGGGGTGGGGAAATGAATGAATGGATGGTTGGCTGGATGACTGGATGGGCACATGAATGCGTCACCTGTGTTTGTGTAAGTGGTGACCCTAATGGTGCCTCGTACACCTGTTTATGTGGCTGACCACCTGTCGCACATCAGCTAGCTTAGTGTGTAACGCGTGCTAAATGGCCGCGTTGCAGGTGAAGCACAGATTCGTGCTTCATTGCACGTCGGCACAGGCGCGTTCCCGTAACTTATATTATGCACAGCACAACAACCATGATTCCTCTTTACAGCTATGGATGCTAATGCCACATACCAACAACACATCCTCAACAAACATTTCCCTTAACTTCAATTAGCTCCGTTTATGTTCAGATTTTTTGTCACAACATGGCCTAGTTTTGGAGTCGATTTTATTTCATTAAGTATTTTCTCTGAAAATATGAGAGAAAATAAAAATGCAATAAATGTTTACTCCATAGACATTACTTAACCTAACCATGGAAAAATATATTTTGTTTTTTTTGGAAAGGAGTGCGTACAGTATGCATTCAGCCGTGGCACAGTGACTTTTTCATAGCAGGACCTGTGTGGCCTTTGTGAAGAGGTGAACTATTATGCTAGGGAGGAAAGAGGGAAGTGCTAAAAGAAAGGTAAAGTAAATGTTTATTTCATGGTAGTGAATGGTTATAACTGCTTCCTGAAAGGAAATACAGGAAACCTGCACAAAAGTGATCCAAGCGTTCCTAAAGGTCCGTGAACTCATTTAGGGGTCTTTTGTGCAAGACACATAAAGGCATACAGATACTCAACTATGGTCATGTATTATCATTTAAATAATGCTAATAAATACTTAATAATATCAGTTATATTCCTTTAACCTCTGGAAAGACCAAAGCTGATGTAATGTGGTCACTAAGTCAATACCATACTCTTTATTGCCCTCAGGGGAGTTTCTGTAGGACAGACTTTCGACAGTAGGTCTGTATATACTGTATGATGTTTGATACAATTTTGAATAATGATGTTTTATGTATAAAGTTAAATCGGACCCTGATACATTGTCCTCTTCGTCATCGTTGTTATAACTCTAAGGCAGGTCAGTAACATGACTGGGCGAGTTGTAAAACTAAAACTACTTTGTTTAAATGACATATCACTGAAGGCCTCAGATACAAATCCCTAAATGATGGCCTAATTGAGTTTCTCTAAACCCTTAAGGCAAAAGACATACTTTAGCAGAGATAAACGTTATAAAAAGACAGCCTATAATTTCAGGTCTCTAGTTTTCTAAGCATGAACCAGCTCAGGTTCTGCAGCAGATCCTGCAGTTGTAGTTTATCCAATTACACATTTTTGTAACTTTTACTACGTGGTCGAAGATCTGCACACACCTAGGAATTCCCTAAACTCTTTTCGCAATACTAGAACCCCACACACCTGGCACAGATTTCTCTCCCCTGAGAAGGGTTGAAGTGGCATCCCAAAAAAAAGAAAAAAAAAAAGAAAAGATTTTTTTAAAGCTGATTTGGAAGTGGTCAAGGGGCCCGAGCTCGAACTTCAACCCCTCTATACCTCTGGGATGAAACTGGAATACTGAGTACAGACCTTCTCACTTGACATCAATCCCTGACCTCATTAATACTCCAGATACTCCTAAATCTAGTCCTAAGTCTTCCCAGAGGATGTCTTGTTATAACAGGCTGAAAGCAACTCGGTGTTCGGGCCCATAGGTTTGGATTGGGCACATATGTGGGTGATGAGCCGGTGTCCACATTCTTTTAGCCATATAGTGTAGGCTGGAGACGTTAGGGAATGAAGAGGTGTTCACAGATTTATTCATTTTCTTTACCTTCACTGGTCTGATTTACAAACTGAAAAAAAATTAAGACTTGGGGCAACTAACAGACAAAGAAGAATGAGTTTAGTCTGTGCATGTCAAACTCAAGTTGGATATGTTTATGGTCTGCAGCACTCGTTTAAAAAAAAAAAGTTTACATGACGCGCCAGGGTGCAACTACTTCAAATTGTCTTATTTATGGCTTTTACGTTCATGCCATTTAACATTTATTAGCCATAACAAATCGTTAATTGTCAAGCATTAAACAGTAACAGTCACCGCTATTTAGTCATGAGTTGCTTACTTGAAATGCTTATAAGAAAGCAATTCTATATACTAGGATCTTCCTAAATTATAAATGAACACCCCTGCCTTGAAGCAGACGAGAAGACGATTTGTGAATGTGTAAAATCGACTTTAAAAATAACGGTCCCATTAATTCTGCCTCTCTTCTACCAGATGGGTTGTACTGCATTCCAGAGCACTTTGTGTGCTTGCCAGGGTAAGTGTGCTGAGTGGAGTTTGGTGGGGGCAACCAATGACATCATCGCCAACACAGGGCCAGCTTAAATATGACCACAAGGGTTGTAACTTTAGAATATCAGGGATTAATGCCAGAGTGATATCTGGCAACCGCGATAAAAGTAACAACGTTCACATAATACATAGGCCAAACGACAACAGTTCATTTTGAGAAAGGTTTGATTGTTGCCGTAACTTGATCAAATTTGGCGTCTTTTTTCCTGCCACATGGAGTAACCGTGCAATTAAACAAACTGCGTTTGTGGGCTTTTTTCACAGAAGAACACCACATTCAGCAAGACTAGTACTTTCCTTGACTTTTGCTTGAGTGTGGGTTTTCTGATTGAGCCTGGAGCTAAATTGCAAGGCATGTGAACATCCGCTACAGCTCTACTGGCTACAGGCATGATTGGGAGAGTCCCTTAACCACAACCATGAGACCCCCTTGCCCAACATCTCCTCCATTGCTTCCCTGTGGTCATCTGGTCTCCCTTTCTTATCCTGCATCTCTGTCAGGGTTTACTACTTGGCCTTTTTCCATTTATCAAAAAAAAAAAATTCTATTATTAGTCAGATCATAACGGCATTTTTATTTTTATTTTTTACTACACTGCTTTTCATCAGCTAAATATAGTTGACGAATGAGGCCTGGCAGGCAGTTTGCCTGCAATTAAATGATGGCGTGACTAGCAATCAGGCATGACTAGCGATCACGACATAAAAGCACCATTGTGTGAGAGAATCTATGCTATTGGTCGCTTTCTCAGCTGGTCAGCCACAAAATTTTATTTAACTATCCCTTTGAAAAAAAAGGCACAAGAGAAGGGGGAAGAAAAAACACAGCAAGACACCAGAGTGTGGACATTTTGATGCCATTTAATGCAGTTTAATTAACAAGAAGAAAGGAAGAACTGTTTAAGATTGCAGAGCGGAGTCATGTGTGTGTGTGTGTGTGTGTGTGTGTGGTTGTAAATTTGTATATAAGAGGCATAAAAGTTTTGCATGTAATATTTATTACAAAAAGTTTTGTGCCTATGCTCATGTGTAGTGTGAAAACGGTCTGAAGATTTTTCTTTCAAGGCAGGAATCTACGCTCATATCGAGAGGAACATTCTATTCCTTTTTTTTTTGTTTTTCCTCAGCGTGAGTTGTTCTCTTTCCCTCAGACAAAGTGTTTTACCCACAACAGTGTGGGAGCAGGAGTGGAAGGACACTCGGTGATTTAAAAGTCCAAACACAAACACACACACACACAAGAGAGGTCATACCCCATCCCTGAATCCACATCATTTGTCTCATATAGCAGGCTGGTACCTGATCCTCAGGATATCGGTGTGTGTGTGTGTGTGTGTGTGTGTGTGTGTGTATGATTTTATCCATTGTCCTCTGTATGCATGTATGTATGCATGTTTATAATATTTATTTTCTGTTCAGGAACACGAGTCTGTGCTGGGTCTCAGGACAGCAGGGTCTGTACCTGCTGAGGGGATCTGTGTAACACGGTCTCAGGTTCTCTGTAGCCATTAGCCGGATTGGTTACGGCTGTGTACACCTCCCCGTACGCACGGCACACCAGCTCCGTGGACTGCTTAAAGATCTGCTCCCTGAAACATTAAATCAGTAATCAGTTGCCAGTTTGATCAAAGATTTCTCTCTATTTAAATCAGGACGATGTAATTAATGTGGTGTTAGTGTTACAGTAAGCAGGTCAAATTTAAATAACAATCAGCAGCAATGCCACTTGTAATACAACACTACAGAAACCAGCGTAGCTCTTTAAACCAATTAAATGTGAAACAGCACACATCCTTATTTTTTTTTGACGCTGCTTTGATTTTCACTTTTTAATAATTGTTACAGCATGAGCATAATCACCTTGAAATATGCATTCTGAAGCAATACTTTTTTTTCCCTTACTATTTTCACTTTAAATCAAGTGTTCTTGAAATCCTAGGGCTCTTACGCAAGTTAATTTACAAGGCAAAATAGATACTTCTTACTATTCACCTTTTCTTTTTGACCTTCTAAGTGCTTGTTGAAAATTTCAAATGTCATGCAAATCCTCTCTTGCCCAGCTTGAACTAATCAGTTTTTTTTTTTTTGCACTTTGTTAAATTTGCTTCTAAACATTAAGTTATTACTAAACATTCATAAACTATTTAATACTTTCTAAACAGCAAGGCAGAAGGAAGACTGGCATAGCACCTTCACTTTTACTTGTTCCACTTATAACAAGATGTGTTAGACTCATGTGCTTTCTTATTTCTATCCCACCGTCCAGTTGTTTTTTTTACGTTGCTGGTGAAATGTCATATCATTGACAAACGTTACGCAATCAAATACACCCCACACAGGTCATCCCAAATTGTCCCATTCACAAGGTTAATAGTGTCTGTGCTGAACTTTACATTAACATTATGAAAGTTATTACAAAACCTAAGCAAAACAAGAGTAAGCATAGAGGAGTTCGCTCTTTTCAAAAGAAAATCCTTATTTTAATCCAAATAACATCACAGGGTTACGGTAGCATGAGAATGAATTCGGCGCAAAACAAAAGTACAATTACTTTTTTTTTATTTCTAATACAATTTAATGCTCATTTTTGACCCAATCACACTGATATTACACAGTATAATTTTCCCATGTTCACAATCTACCCTGAGTACATGAATATAATCACAAGTGACTATAAGGGTGGCTGCAGTTGATGCACCACTTACCACATACCTACTATAAACAACATACTGTAACCTGTTTTAAGCTGTTGGTGGAATAAGCCTATATCCAGGGTGTTCAACTGAGCGCCGATGCATGCTTAGCAGAAAAGGCTAACAGTGCCACCTGCAGCTCCCTGAGAGATTAGCTTGTAGTAAAACATAAGAAAATGTCGGGTTTTTAAACAAAATTAGCAACTGAAAACTACATTTCTGTACTTGCTATGTGCATTTTGTGAATATTATTAAAAGTTTGGAAATGTATCTTATGAAATGCATAACGCTTATGTTTATCCCTGGTTTGAAATAAACAATCTGTCTCTGGTTAACTCTCTCAGAAAGCCATGTAGTCGTGCCACATGTAGCGGTTATGTGTAGGCGAGTGAGACTCGGTGCCTGAAAGAGGTGGGAGAGAGAGAGCGGGGAGGGGGGGGGGGGGGGGGGGG
>JAOVVB010000050.1:18022179-18061895 GCA_028570985.1 Heterobranchus longifilis | reverse complement strand
ATTATATATATATATATATATATATATATATATATATATATACACACTAAGTTTCCATCCCCCACCACCTCCTACTCACATGTCTTATCTCACCTGTCCTGTAGAATTGTGTGTACAACAGGAGAAAGCAGAGAGGAGAAGTTAGGTCACGTCTCAGTAGAAGTGTCGGATGCAGGACGCAAAGGTCTCTCAAGTCAGACTTTCACTTACCAGGTCAGTCATAGTGGTAATGGCCTCAGTAGCACATAAATATTTTCTAAGTGGTGAAGAGACAAAATGTGTATAAAGTGGTAACACTGTGTTTTCTGCATGTGAACAGGATCCAGTGCTGGAAGGAGTTAGTCCTCAGAGAGGACCCCGTGCAGGAGGAACCATTCTCATCATCACAGGCAAAAAGTTACTGACCGGCAGATCCAGTGACATCAGCGTGTTACTGGGCGATGTCCCGTGTGTCATGTAAATGAATCACCCACACACGCAAACAGCATGTACATAAGTTAAACAGTGAACAAAATTGTCTTGTATAAGTAAAATAACGTAACATTGGGTAATTTAGCATTTGCTAGACAATTAATTCCACTAAAACTAACTTACTAATCTTATGGTAGTACAAATAGCCCAGGTTTTAGAAATATATTGAATATTAAGCCTGTTGGGAATTTTGTCATCTATTCACGATCGAATAAAGGTTCATCTTATCTGTCACACTGGATGTTACTCTTGTCATTATCATAAAATTATAGCGCACAATAAATGGTTGTCTCGATCATTATACAAGACACTTGTGTATGTTATGATGTTTGATTGAGCCATTTAATAACTTTGGAATGTAATTGTTGCCCATTTAAATAATTTTAGTTAGATGATTATGCAGTAATTTTGACTAGACTGATTTTGCATTCAGATCTGATATATTATTATATTATGACTATTTAATAATAGAGATGGGGAAAAATTTATTCAGTCCCATATCACTTCCAAAAATAATTTTTTTATTATTATTTTTTTTTTCATTCCTCTATAATCTTTAAGGTGGTGTGCTACGGTAATGTGCATGGAGCACATTATTTGCTATGCTTCTTTAGAATTCCTGAATTCTAAAATAAAAACTATATGGAATTGGGATTTTTTTTATCATTATTATATCTTTAACAATTGTGATAGTAACAGAATCACAATAGATATTGAATAGACACTGAGGTATCATGATAAAATAATATCGGATGTACCCTGGTGATTTCCATTCCAAAATTTAAGATTCCTAAATCTCTCTTTCTAGGTCAGATGTGCAAGAAGGCAGGATCACGTGTGTCACTGGTGCCAGCAACCAGACAGGAGAGCATGCAGTAACAGTGCGCTACGGCAACCGCAAGCGCGATCTCAACAGTGTGCGCTTTCACTACACCGCAGATCCTAACATAACAAAAGTCGAACCCTCCAAAAGCTTCCTCAGGTACGTGCTTCATGTGATTATGCACGCTCGCACGTTTATTTCATATACGTCAATCTAATTTCTTCAAAATAACTCTGTTTTAGTGGTGGCCGTGTGATCACTGTGACTGGCAACAACTTGGACGTAGTCCAGGAGCCACGGATTCGTGTGACGATGTTCAGGAAAGGAGGTAGCAGGAGGAGGAGAAGAAGAAACGGAAGGAGTGATCAAGCTTTTAATGTTGAGAATAGTTTATTGTGGAGGCACAAGAGGATCATTCCTGAAGTAAATGGTCCAGAAAGCAGGACTAAATATGTGAGTAGAAGCTATTCTGTTACACTATTGCATGTCCATGGGTTTTTAAGAAAACTAAATGGTGGTTCATAGTTTAATTCAATTCGATTCAATTTTATTTGTATAGCGCTTTTAACAATGATCATTGTTGCAAAGCAGCTTTACACAATCAGTTTGTTTACACACAATTTGTACGAGGAAAATTTGAGGAAAACGTGAGGAAAATATGTATGAATAAAAATGATCAGATCAGGTTTAAGGCTATAAATAATCTGGCAGCAAAACATTTGAAGACAATTGATATTGATATGTACAGTAATAGACACATGCACACACAAATATAGTTGTGTGTTTTCACAGATTTTGCCATATAGTCTAAACTTTTTATTTACTAAATAACATGTGGCCATCATCTATTCTCTCTCTCTCTCTTTTTCCTCCCTTTCGTAGTTTGAAGAACGGTGTGAGGTGAATACTTCCTCTCTTCTGCTGTGTCATACCCCTGCTGTGAGCCCTGAGATGTTAGAAGATGACGTGCAGGTGGAGTTTCTTCTGGATAACTTGCGCTTCGACTTTAACAAGTTCAGCCAAACACCTTTTGCGTACGAGCGTAACCCTGTCCTCCACCCTCTTAACAACCACGACCCTACTGAGCCGTACCGCTACAAACCTGGTTCAGTAATATTGGTAGAGGTCAGTGGTAGTTTATTTTCTCCTAGTCGTTGTGCATTTTTACCGTGCACTCAGATTTCCTATTGCACTCTCATCTTTATCTCCTCCCTTCTTTTTTTGCATACTTTTTCTCAATTTTTCTCTCACTTTAGGGGCAGGATCTAGACCTAGCTTTCTCGAAAGAGGAGGTGGTAGCTCTCATTGGTGAGGGCATATGTCTGGTTAAAACTCTGACTAGTAACTACCTGTACTGTGAGCCACCGGCCCAGCAACCTCCCCCATCATATAGCCACGGAAGCAAGAGAGAAGGAGCCGATGCACTCCCAGAATTCACAGTGAGTAATAGCCCTTAACAATAAAAATGCATCTGGCATCAGTCGAATAGTCTGTGATTTTAGTACAAAATATAAAAGATCTGCTTTAATACATGCTGATACAGTAAGAAGTTTCCGGATGGTGCTTAAAAGTGTGTTTTGTGGCTCCAGGTACAGATGGGGAATCTGAACTTTTCTCTGGGCAAGGTGCAGTATGACACCCTCAGTCAGTCCACCTTTCCTTTGGAGGCTCAGATAGGGGTTGGAGCAGTGGCTTCTCTCGTTGTCCTTATCGTTGTGATCATTGTTCTCATCTACAGGTAGAATTTTCCATCCTGATCTGTGTGCTTTGTGTTTGTGTGTTTTGTCAGTATATAGTGTAGAATGTATAATTTACTGTGCAAGTAAGATAGGTTGGTTTACTATTAGATCACCTTCTGTTAACAGGGCTAAAGCTTCCATTTGGTGTCAATTACACTCTTAAAACAGCTCTTGCACATCTGGAGTCTTTTCTATATTATAGTCATTTTATCATGGACTGTTGTTTTAGATTAGACTGCTTTTCTATCCCAGGTGTGAACCTAATCTCTGTCCCTGGTTTGAGGGAGGCTTTTTTTTTGACCACCCTTCTCTCGCTCTCTCTCTCTCTCTCTCTAAGGAGGAAAAGTAAACAGGCTCTAAGGGATTACAAGAAAGTTCAAATTCAGCTAGAGAATCTAGAGACGAGTGTGAGAGACCGCTGCAAGAAAGAGTTTACAGGTGGGAAAGACAAGAACTGGAGAATTTGCTTTAAACATACGAAAAGGGAAGTCTGATCCCATTTTGTTCCAACAAACACTTTTTAATTTTTGCTACACAGACTACATAGTATGTGGAAAAAAAACTATGCTTGCTCTTGATCTTATATTATACGGATTCATTTAATATTCAATCAAAACAACAATCTAATGACAATCAACTCAAATCTGACAACTGGTATTTGACCTTTGACCTTTATTCCAGACTTGATGACTGAAATGATGGACATGTCAAGTGATCTGGTGGGATCTGGAATTCCATTTCTGGATTACAAGAAGTATGCTGAGCGGATCTTTTTCCCGGGTCATCGGGAGTCACCGCTACGCAGAGACCTGGATGTGCAGGAGTGCAGACGGGCCACAGTGGAGCAGGGTCTTGTCCAACTTTCCAACCTGCTCAACAGCAAACTTTTCCTCACCAAGGTACATATTCTCATGCTATAGATAACTAAACCTTTTGAAGGGGGAAAAAACTATGTTTTTAACACAATCCTATTTTATAATTGTGAAATATATTAAAGCTTGTTTTTTCAGATTGTTTTTTAGGGATTTGTTTTAGTGTTACAAAATTATACTTGATATACACCAGTTAATAAGGTATCTTAAACTCCTTAAACTGTTAGCAATGTACTGCTGTTACTTATTCACTAACTAACCGTACAAGATTGAGGGATGTAGGTGTTTATTACTTATGAGGAATTTTTCATCTTGTCCCTTCATATTCCTGTGCCATGTTTTTTTTCCCCATTCTAATCATCTCTTCTTTCTTCCACAATCTTCAGTTTATTTACACTCTAGAGAGCCAGAGGACATTCTCTCCTAGAGACCGGGCCTATGTGGCTTCTCTGCTTACTGTAGCCCTCCATGGCAAGCTGGAGTACTTCACTGACATTCTGAAGACGCTCCTCAATGACCTGGTGGAGCAGTACGTCGCCAAGAACCCGAAACTCATGCTGCGAAGGTAAGTGAATGGGAAGAAGGGAGCCAGTTGCAGACTGAAGACATTTTGATCACTATAGAAACGTAATCTACATTTGATCTTTTATATCATTTCCATACAGAACTGAGACTGTTGTGGAAAAGCTCCTGACTAACTGGATGTCTATATGCCTTTATTCATTCCTGAGGGTGAGTGTCAAAATAAAGACTTTTTTAGGAGCTGGCATCAAATACAATACGGATTCGAGTAACGCGGTTTGCGAGTGTTCCACAAGACGAGCAAAGATTTTTAATAACTTTTGACTTGGAAAACGAACAAGCCTTGGTTTACTAGTACCGAGTATCATGTATCACACATACGCTTCTTGTTTTGATCACAACATGAGCCAACAGTTTTTTTGTCTTGCGCTGCAGAATTGTGGGTAATCGTCTCCCCTCCTGGGTCCTAGTGCGCGTCTCTTACTGGTATAATCAACATCCGAGCACGCGTGTACTGTTTACTTTAACACTGTGACCGTGTGTGTGCGTGTAAAACATATTTTATTTTGTGTGTGTATGCGTGTGTGTACAGCGCGTGTGTAAAGCAAAAGCAAGTCTCATTAGAGAGGTTAAAGATCCATTTTCTCTCTCTGTATCAGCCTGTTCTTTGTGTTTGTGCGCGCGCACGTCATTGGACACCATGCCACACACACACACACACACACACAGACCCCTCCTACTTTTGCCTTCACAGACACACACACACACACTCTTTCTCTCTGCTCTACACAAACACTGCTCTGTCGCGATTCTTTTCAAAGGTAAAGTGCAGGTTTATTAGTTTTATTTTTACTTTACAGAAGTGATTCCGTTAGTGTGTCGCTCATTTGAGTGTCATTAGACAGATTTCTTGTGTGAAACTCAAATAAGACAGGAGGAAGGGTTACTGTGTAAGACAAGAATAGTTATGCTGTTCTTTCAAAAATGATATTTATCATACAGATTTTAACCACAACTGATCTGAAAAGATCAAAGACCCAACATCAGCACCAACACCACAAGCATCACAATTATTAATATTAGTAGTATTTCTTATTCCAGAAGCCCAAGTGCTTAATGCTAACCACTGCAAATTTACTAACTTAATTAAAAATGTTTTTTGCCTTAAAGTAGATTAGCTGGATGTATTTCCATGAGTTGTGGGTCATAGGTAGACTGTCAATTCAATTACATTTTCTTGCATTGCGACTTTCGATTTAATTTAATAGTACTATTAAATAACTGTTTAATACTAAAATTAAATAATAAACATTGAAACTTTGTGTGACTTTCATGTGAATGTCACATGTCATGTCTCACACATAGTCATAATCTATTTTTCATTCTCATCTTCCCCTCCACAGTCCAGTCCACTAGGTGGCAGTAATGCATCAACTAAGCAAAATGCAAAATGTGAGTATTTGCAGGAGATAAAAGTTTTAGTTTTTTTCTGCCAATTTTAAAGCTATTTAAAATAATTTTTAAGCTGTTCTTGTTTGCATTAACACCTGCAACTCTGTGTGTTCATGCAGGTGGGTGCGAGTACCTCACCGTCAAGATTGTTAGCAGTGTTAAGTGTGTTTAGCATTTGCTCACACCACTGCATAAAGCCATCCTGAGTTTTATTGGCCCCCTGAAAGAGCTTCAACAGTTTCTCCTCCTCTTCAACCTTCTTACTGGATTTCCCACCATTACTGTTACTGTAACACAAACCAGAAGAAAGTATATCAGCAAATTAATACATTTAACAGAACACTTATCATGAAAATCTGTGGTCGCATTCAGTACCTTGATATCAAGATCAGATTACTATAGCTGCTCAAACCAAGTTTATATGAAATACAGAAAATATGATGAAACCATATGATATGAAAATATGACAGAGGCACATATGACTGGAGATTGTTTTATTATAAAGAAAACACTTACAAATATTAAAAATAAATAAATAAAAAATGGTTTGTTTGCAAGCTATGCCCAAATCCACCCTATAATGATTAAGAAATGCTATGACATTTTTGCAGAGAGGTCAAGAAGACTTGTTGATTTGCACTAGACAGCTGTGGGCTTTACCTGAGGTTAACATTTCCCTTGTTTTTTGGTGGGTTGTTTTTTCGTGTGGTTGGAGGTGGAGTGGTTTCCTTCACAGCATCATCCCAGAAGCCTAGGTTAGAGTTCTGCGTGTCACCCCAGATGCTGTTGCTGTCTGAACCCCAGTGACCGGTATTACTCACTGCACCCCACACTGAAGAGGTCAAAGCCTGCATGAATGCAAAAATACATTTAACAGACCAGTACATTACACACAGAAATTGAGAACCTACTGGTTTGTTTATGAGGCACACAGATATATTTACTTAAGAGTCTTTTATTTACAGTCCCATCTGAAATTATTGGTACAAATATTTGAAATTAATATAAGATAATAGGACAGAATATGAGCTTTTATTTCCTGATATTTACAACCAGTTAATCCACTTGCAACATGGCATCTGATATTTTAATCAAGCCATTTTCCAAATGATTAAAAATATTTAAATGAGCAACTCCCAGGCGATTCTTACTGCCCGACTATTGCCCTGTTTGGAAGTCTAGTCTTGATTTAGGCTCTGGGTTTCATCTGTGAAGACTGAGTTTGCTGAAAGAAGAAGGGAAAATCAACCAGAGAAAGTGCACAAGCATAGCAAATAAAGGTGCACAGATTGACCTTATCCCCGATAAACCTGTGTGCCAGTCAGACACACACAAAAACTACTAAGTTTTAATTCTGGCTGTTTAGGAAGTACCTGCTCCTGTAGGGAGGGGTAGCATACTTGCACGGTCACATTATTTGCACTATTCTGCGAGTGTTTTAATTCCACATGAGCAGCAGATGTGGTGGGCTAGCATCAAGCGTCTTGGACAAAGCATGTTTTAGCCTTCGCCCTCCCTGGTTGGTAGCAGTCAACTTATATTTAATTGAATTTTATTTTTTACAAAAAAGCTCTGTCCAATAAACCTGGAGAAACTTGATTTTGTGATTTTGTTTGAGTTAGAGAAATTTCTGTTTTATTATGAAATATACAATTAAAATACAATTAAATTACCCAGTAAAGAAAAGTAATAAAGCATTGGATGTATGCTGTCAATTATAATTCTTCGAAAGAAAGCTTGCATCACTGCTTCTGAAACAGGCTCACTAATCTTTACTGATGATCTAACTCATGATGGTAGCAGCAGAATTAATTTAAAAAGTCTACAGAAACATTCTGTCTACCAATTTAGAGCAAAATGTAGTCAATCTACTTGGGAGTAAATTAATCATGTAGCTTGACAATGACCCAAAATAGACAACATAATTAAAAGACTTCAGCAAGGGCAAAAAGTGGAAAGTTTTAGACTGGTCATGTTAACCACTAAACCTAAAAACAACTGTGTATACGTGCATTTCACCTTCTGAGAATAACAGTAAAGAAAAACACCTATCTGTTCCTATAGATTTGAATAGAGACCTATAGAGTCCATAAATAGAGTGGACTGACATCAAAGGGGCAATGCTTTATGTTGTTTATCTAGATGTTTCTTACATCAAACCCAAAATGTTCATTGTATAGTAAAAACATAAGAACTGGCCTTGCTGTTCTAATATTTTCAGAGAGGACTGTGTAGATACCATAAATAAATAAGTAGGTTAAAAATTTTCAGGACTCACAACTCTGTTCTGTGTGCGGTTCTGCTGTACAACTGCAGCCTGCTGCTGCTCTTTCTTCTGCTTCATCTGCTGAGCTTCCTCCTGTTGGATCTCGAGAAGGGATTTAGTGGCTGCAGGCTGCTTGGCCATGCTGCCCCACCCTGAAAGCTTAGTCTGAGGTTGCTGTTGCTGCTGCTGCTGCTGTTGTTGCTGCTGCTGCTGCTGCCTTTGGAGCTCCTGCTGCTGGCGTCGCTGCTATAGGACAATGTTCGTGTTGACATAGGGACCAGTAGAGGTGATGCATTGACTAAACTAACAAGAGAAGCTGCTAGATGCATTTCATACCTCCTCTCTAGTTAGTCGTTCTCTCTCCTCTTCTAGCTTCTGGATCTCACTGAAAGACAGAGTGCTCTGTGTCTGGTTGAGGGAAGATGCCGAGGCAGACTGCTGTCCCCACTTAGAGGATGAGGGCAGCTGCAAAAAAAGAAAACAAAAAAACAACTTTTTCTGTTAATTGTGAAGCTCTCCCATTAATTCTGACAAAAGGACTATAATAATACATGTATTATGATAGTAGATCTACCAAAAACTGAAATGAGATGTACATTTCCCTAGAACTGATTATACTGAGATGTTGCCAAAAAAACTGGTGCTTCTGACTAAGATCGAGAGCACAAAAAAGTATGTACATGCACATATTGACTAATTCTTTCAGCCATTTTTGGCTATTGAAAAATGTAACATTTGGCATAATAATAATACTAAAAATTAGGGCTGCAACAACGAATCGATAAAATCGATAAAAATCGATTACTAAAAGCGGTGGCAACGAATTTCATAATCGATTCGTTGTGTCGCGCATTGCGGAGACATTTGATTATTAAAAAAAAAAAAAACTTTAGTTGAGCGCAGAGCGGAGTGAAGACACTGTCTCGCGCACTGATGCTAGCAGAGTTCGGCGCCTCAGACAGGGCGGATAAAAAATTAAAAAAACGAGTAGAGGTAGAGAAAAGATACATAGCGGAGGCTGCTGGGTCTTAGTGCCCGTCTCTTACTGGTATAATCAACATCTGTGCACGCGTGTACTGTTTTACTATAACACTGTGATCACGTCTGTGCGTGTAAAACATATTTTATTTGTGTCTGTATGCGTGTATGTGTACAGCGCGCGTGTAAAGCAAAAGCAAGTCACATTAGAGACGTTAACAATTCATGTTCTCTCTGCTCAAGGCTTAGGCTGCTCTCTGCCTGCTATATGTGCGTGCGTGCGTGGCATTGGACACCATGCCCCACACACACAACACACAGACCCCTCCTACTTTTGCCTTCACAGACACAGACACACACGCTTTCTCTCTGCTTTACACAGAAACACTGACCTGTCTTTTCAAAGGTAAAGTGCAGGTTAATTTGTTTCATTTTTATTTTACAGCAGTGATTCCGTTAAGTGTGTTTTTAAAAATTAAAATTGGTTTTCGAGTGTTTTGGAATACAAGCCCGCTTCCGGAACGAATTATGCTCGTAATCCAAGGTTCCACTATATCTATTTGGCAGATGTAAAGCATACATGTCTATGTTTTTTGTGTTAGTCCATTTTTATTTTATTTTATTATTATTATTATTATTATTATTATTATTATAACAGCTCAAGGAGCAACATGTTTATGGACTTTCTAAAGATTTTAGTTCTGTTTTTGAATAAAGGGTTGGAAATGAATACTTTTCTTGTTTTCGTTTATTAATCGATTAATCGAAAAAATAATCGACAGATTAATCGTTTATTAAAATAATCGTTAGCTGCAGCCCTAATTCTACTTCACATCAATGCTGAAAACCACTGCAGAACCTCACTGTTGGTTATTTTCCTATAACAGCATTCCACATTATATTTATTCCTAATTTATTTGTGATAATGCCTTCTGCAGAATACAAGTACATTCTTATAGTTAATTACTACTGAAATCTTATCTAACATCGTATTTACACCTGAGCCATTCTGCACTTGCTCTGTAGTTCATAGTGTCACACTGCCGTATGCATGATATAGGTGTTAGATTGCAGACTAAGCAACAATGGTTGATGAAGCAATAACTCACCTGGGTTGTCATGTGAATCAAAGTTTAATAAGCATGTACCCAAAACCACCAGGCTCTTGGGTAAAGTTTATTCTCAAATTTACATGTAGGCATCAATCAGCATGTGTGGGGTTACAATTTTGTTGCAAAAAAAAAAAAGAATGAACATCTTCAAACTCCATCAAAACAGCAAGGGAGGAAATGTAACTTTGCATTTTCAGATGTATGATAAATGGGTGCATGTAGTAATTTATTCCGCTTTCACTCCAGCCTTTACAATCTCAGGTCATTTCCTGTAGTCTTAAAAATTTGAGATGAAGATGGTGCTTTCAGATCTATTAATGAGAGCTTTACCACAGAGTAACCATGGGAACAAGGTGTAATGAGAGGCTATGTTAACAAAAGAGACTATTCCTGTAAAATGAAGGGGAGGGGAGGGGGGGGGGGGCATGAGCCCTGAGTGACTGGGATGAGCGCCAGTTGACAGTGCACTGATTACAGACAATATGATGGCCATAAAGTGAGCTTTAAATATAATGAGACTGAGAGAAGCTTTACTGCAACACACACTGCAAAACAAGCTTTTAAGCCTTCTACATTCATATCTCGAAGGTGTGCTTGGAGAAAATAAGATGGGCCCTTTTTTACATACTGCTTTTTAGTTGCAGGACTGAAATACATTTGACTGATCATTTGGGAATGAGATAGAAACAATTATAAAGAAACATTAATGGGAATAAACAAAGAGATGGTTTATGAGGATAATAGGGAACAGGAGTGGCTTTAACGAAGTAGAGGTTAAGCTTTAATTCACATAACCGTGTACTGTATATACTGTACCTGTACACATCTTCCCATAAAGGCTACTTCCAGTGAAAGGGCTAGACTTAAAGTGTATCTTTAAGAAGTGGTTTCAGTTCCATTCAGGTCTGTTAGTAAGCTAATGGACTGGAGGTCGTTTTCAAAATAACCATTTTAATAGTCATCGCAGTCCAAAGAGTACTTTTAATAAAAGAAGACGATATACAGCATATGAAATAGTGAGAAAAATAGTGAGTGTCGCACTGTAATAGGAGTTCGTATGTAATCGTGCCCGTTTTTAATTGCATTATAATAAAGGACAACCATGGAAAAAGTTAAAAAAGTGTTCGGATGTCAGCAAATGCAATCAGGCTCTTACTACACTTTCAGATTGTGAATGCTACGGTAACGACTGAAGTGTTGTACTAAACAATGATTTTGACTAATGTAATAATAAGTGTCCTGTGACAGTTTAAAAAAACACAACTAGTCAAAAGTTTGGACACACCTTATAATTCCATGGTCTTTCCTGATTTTTATTTCTTTCTACATTGTAAATATGCTGAAGGCATCCAAAACTCTTTGAACAGTTGAGGTTGAGATGCTACTAGTTGCTGTCTGCTACTTACTGTATGCTCTGTAAAAATGGCTCTAATCTGAGGAGCTGTTAATTGGTGACTTCTAAGGCTGGTAACTCTAAATGAACTCTAAAGGAGGTTTTGGTCTTGCCTTTCTGGGATGGTCTTCAAGAGAGCCAGGTTCATCATGGTGCTTGAGGTTTTGCAAATACATTCGACAATACTGTTCTTGCAAGAACTATTCCAGAAGCAGAGAGTTTCATGCTTTAGAATTCCAACTGACTGTTGTTGTTGTTGTTACTTAATTACCTAGTGCCATATGCCTTATTTCATAGTATTGAAAAAGTCCAATATTGTTCTAGAATGTAGAGAACAAATCCAAACTTTTAACTGGTACTGTATATAACAAAATTAGACCGCATTAGGGTTGGCCAGCAATAACATTTAAACGGACTGAGCCGTAAGGGTGCACGTACCTGCTCAGCGCTGTGCTGCTGTACACAATTGTAAATGTAACCGAGTCCTGCTCGTGTCAGTACGTAAGACGCCTGCTCGTTGATCAGAGTGTCCAAATGAGCCTCGATCTAACACACGCAACAAAACAAAAATAAATCCAAGCAATCACACACATGCGTCCTCCATCATTATCTTTCAACGGCTGTATTGCAGCCAGAGATTACAAGGTCTTCATGGAAACAGCATTCATACAGGGAAGGTCAGAAATTCTGCAGCACTGGCACACTGTGAAGGAGCTAATACACATACGTAACTACATTGTTTATGACTTTTTTTTTTTCAATACAAAAAAAATATATAATATATATACTGCTGAATAAAGACCTTTTTAAACACAGTCATACCTGAAACTCAAGCATTTCTAGCCGTTTGTCTGTGAACTCGAAGAGAGCCAGGGTGGTTTTCATCATATACAGAGAGTTCACCATGTAGGTGGCCATGTCCGCTGTCCCCAGGTTGCTGGCAGACACAGTGCAGAGCTGCAGCAGGGGGTCCAGGATGCACGATAACACCTGAGCGCCATAACAATATAAAAGGTAATCAAAAGAGAACAAAGCAACTTGGGGAAAAAAGCAGACAAAACAAGAATAGTAGAAATAATAAAACAGAAAAGTAATTGTGCATTTTAGTTGTTGGATTAATTGGGAAAAAATATTCGTCATTTTCGGTCACTGTCCTGTTGCTTCCTGTAGCATTACTCTGTATGCTTGAGAAAATTTGAATCAAAGGACACCGAACCATTATGTATTATGTACAACAATAAATCATCCTCGGTTTGTGGAAATAAATAAGACAGCTCCTAAATCTACCACGGAAACGCAAGTCTTCAAAAAAATCCTACCCTGTTTCACAAATGAGGCTTTAGATTGGAAGTCATTTTCTTTCCTGCTCCACATTTTTACCATTTCCATCACGTAGTGTTTACTGTAATCGTTTCCTGTCTGTAAAAGCTCATACCACTTTTAGCCTATTGTACTCTAGCCTTCTGTTATGAAGGAGGATGATGAGAGGTTTATGACTTGTGGTAAAACCTTTAGATTTCTACTGTTGAAATCTATTATACACAACAGGTTGGTTTTATAGTCTTGAGATTGTTCAAGGACAGGAATAGCTTATTTAGTATTCTACGACACTGCTAATGTTTTAGTCCTACAGTAAAAGAGTAAAATAAGAGACAATGGTGTAAGAAAGACGTGAAGTGAATGTTTTAGTAAGCGGAATAATAACCTGAGCAAAGTCAGCCTGCCGTGCATCTAGAGGGAGCACAGAGGAGTCATGTGATGCTAGCACTTCCCTAAGGAGAGACAGAGTCTGGGTAAGGGATGCTGTGGGTCCCAGGTCAGGAGGAGGCAGCTCCACCTGAATATATATACACATGAGAGAGAGAGAGAGAGAGAGAGAGAGAGAGAGAGAGAGAGAGAGAAAATCAATAAACATAGGAATAGGAAATAAAAAATACATCTTAAAAATACATGAGATTTAAAAAGCATTTAAATACTGTACAAGTTTTTACAATTATTTCACCCAAGTTAACCAGTATAACCGATATTTATGATATTTTAAAAACTCTTCTTAGACATTACACACTACTTCCTACTTTACTTTTCTATGTTTCTTAAAAAACATAACAGTACAAAATAGTTCATATAAATCATGTTATTTTTATAAAAACAAGTAATAATAAATATTTAGCAAGTAATACAAATCCTGTTCTGTTGTCAGTTTATTTCACAGTTTATTGGGAGCTCTTTTTTTTTCTTTTTTGTCGTGAAAGGGCATGACATTTTCCAATCTATTTGACCCAGTTTCCAGTAATAAATATTTGACTTCCTTTAACTGATTATTATTAGTACTTTTTTTTTTTTATTAAGTTAAAAACAGTATATTAAATATGACTCTCTCATTTCCGCTAAGTGCCCTCTTCACACGCTCACACGTATCTGCCGAACATAAGAGAGTGTAACGAACCCTTCCAGGGCTTACTAATAAAAGTGAGCTATTCTATCCATCTCTCCACGCCAGCCAGCCCTGCTTCTCTGAAGCATCTAATGGAGCTCATTAGCTCTGGCCAGCGTTCCTGGCACCTGCCACTGGCCCCTGATATGTAACCTCCCTGAGCCTGAGCTTATTCAATTAGTGTGCTGCTAAGGTGACGACTCTCTCTGTAGAGCGGGCGAGACCACCTTGTTGTTTCAATTGATCGACCTGTCGATGAAACCGCCTTCCGAGGAAGTCCGACCGTGTTCGCTGATATTTTGGTGGTAATTTAAGAGGTGCCGGTGTGAGGTTGCTGTTTGGTTGCCTGGTGTAATCGTTTAAGCTAAGGCGTGTGGCCCTGCTGTTTACAAGTTGTACACGTTATCCCGAGGTTATTGACCTTATAGATTTAGTAATGAGAGAAAAAAAGGATACTACAGGTCTTGGGGAGATTGTGATTCAGAATTTACCTGCTGTTGAATTCTATATTGATTTATTCAATGTCCAGACATAATGTACTGTATATTACGATAGTTTTTGATTATATGGGACTTTTATATTTTGAGTCCAAAGTGCCAATAATTATGAAAGCAAGGCAAATTAAAGATTATTTCAGCAATTCTATCAAATCTATAAAAACTGTTTTACAGGTTCTTGGGGATGGTCTAAAACAGATTTAACAAAACATGTTGGCATTTTATGAAGGGAAACCCTTCATAAAATGCCAACATGTTTTGTTAAATCTGTATACATTGTATTATTCTTCATGCAAATTCTGAACAAATAAATACAAATATAGTTAAAATAACTACAGGGCTTCCTAATATTCTCACGTTATTTAAATTGCATTTATAGTAAGTATCAGTTCCTCCTCAAAACAGTTTCGGGTTTCATAATCGTTCTCGTTTTAAAATATGCAGAATACATCATAGTAAACAAGCCCAAATGAATCTATTTACCTTGTCCATGAGGCGACTGGCATGAAGACTGAGGCTGTTGAAAAACATCTTCTTACTGAGAACATGCATCTCCTCTATAGTAATCAATAAAGATGCAACACTTGTGCCAATTATTCCACTGGGGATAAATGAGGGGGAAAAAAAACAGTGTAAGATTATAAATCTAGCATGTTCTAGCTCATCAGTAGGTAAAACCCAGATGTACCTGATGGTGTGGTGGTAGAACTTGAGCAGATTGGAGAGTTTGTAGAGCAGCACAGCTCCTGGTTCGGCCACAATCACCTGCTCAATCCTCACCTGCACCGAACACATAAAGACACCAAGAGCATTATGGGAAAAGAGAAAGTGTCCAAATTGATCCTTTCTGTGGAAAAGTGTGTGCTATCATGGGGAAATAATCAAAGTCAGCACTACAGGACATCACATCACCCCAAGCTGTTTTATTCCACTTTTACAAGAGAAAATTTGCAACTTATTACAATTTGTAACTAGTAAATTCAGTACTTATTTGTTTAATGTTACATTAACCATTGCAGGAAGTAAACTTGTTAAAATAAAGATCTATTGCCCATGCACCTTACTCCCTTACCTTAAGTGGTCTACACACTCCTTCGGTTATGTGGCCGACAATCTCCTGCATGCTGTCCTCAACACCTGTACATCCAAACACACACGCACACAGGACAGCATCACTGTTTATACTCTGAATCTGGGATGGGTTTGAATTTAACCAACATGAGCTTACTTTGTAATTAAATAAAATATACAATGATTTTACATTTAGGATAAATTATTTTAAATATTATTATTATTATTATTATTATTAATATTATCACTATATTGTATTAAAGTGTATATACACACTATTTTTTTTGTAAATATATTTTTATAAAGAATGATCCAGCTCTTATCCAATTTTAGATTTTCAAATGTCCACAATGTTCAAATTCCAAAATCCTTTGCATGGCTGGTTTGAGAGCTATAGTGTATTTTTAGGTCTTGTACCTATCCCTGTAGTTTGTTTGAGCAGAGACTCCAGATGCTCCTTCTCCGAGGCTGTGGTCTGGTGCAGCCATGCCAGCATGTCCCCCACGTACCTAACACATCAAAACACACACAGGCAGCCTAAACATTACACTGTTTGGCATGATTGCCAAGACCTCACACTAAGCTGCTCAGGTTGTGTATATATTTGGCATGTTTTTGTTACAGAAAGATAGCGAACAAACCGAAAGGTAAGAATATAACATTAAAAGTGAAAATAAAACGTGTTTCTTTTAATAACAGAGATTTTGTTTTTCAGTTCTCAATTCAGAATCTTAAGAAGGACGTTTATCTGAAATTCCTATTTCTCCCCCCCAAAAAATGGTGCACGTTTCCCTAACTCTTTATATTTTTTTTATTACGGACAATCTGTAATTCTGAGAACTGCACACCTCATCCCTTCTCAGCATTCTACTAAGAACCTGATTTCTCCTTTCCAGGCCCTTTGGCACGTTCTGAGAGGAGGATGTTAGAACAGCAATAGGACGGCACGTTTGGAGTATCCAGAAATCCATAGATCTGACCGTCTGCCCTTTCTCTGAACCCCCCTTTACTCTAACTGATTCCTTGAAGAAGACCTGAGGATTCCCTGGAAGACAATCAGTTTGCTTTTACGGTCTTTAGGGGCATGAATTGAATTTGTCACTTTAAAGACAACCAAAAAAATAAAAGGGTCAGTATGAGGATGAGTGCTGTGTGTGTAATGTAATGAGATATGAAGTGGCTTTTAGCGCTAAATGACAACATGGCCCTGAAGATGACCCTCAATTAGCTGTGAAACAACCGGTTTATGTTTTGAGCCGGGGAAAAAAAAAAAAATTCTATTGAGTTTTCAATGTGCTTTTGAAAGGATGGGTATAAAGTGATTGTATCATTGTGTTTTACCTCATAGGATCATGTGAATGCATCTCTATTGGTCTGGGCGTGCCCCCTGGCCCCCCTCGTGTTAGTGCGTCGATGAAGCCACGGACCACCGCGCTGCGCCTCGCTGTACCAAATTCATCCAAAGTGTATCTGAATCACAGAGAGAGTGAGAGAGAGACAGACAAAGAGAGTGAGAAAAGAATGAAACATTGAAAACAAAGCCCTCCTGTCCACATTTTAACCCTGACCTCCAAAATGAGTAAGAGAAAAATATGTGAGGTTAGAGAGGCCTGGTCGCACACACAAATGAAAACAATGGAGGCGCTCGGTGTGGTGCGGAAGAGTAGCACTGTTTTGATCTACAGGCTGAGAACGGAGCTGAGCAGACTAAACAGTAGCTCTACAACAGCCACAGAAAAGACAGAGGAGGAGTGGGGGGTGGAGGGACTTGGCACACATCACAGGAATACACTTTCTCATCCATTCTCCACACTGGCCTTGGACTTCAACAGACCATGCCTCAGTCAGGGACTATAGACTCAGAACATTACAGGGGGAGAAACACTCACATAAATAGGGAACAAATCTGTGTGTGGGGGGTGTGTGTGGAGGGTTAATGTTTATCTGAGGGATAACAATCCGTCTGGAACTACTGTAAGGTTTATCCATGCTTTCCAAACTTATACCCCTGATCAGCAACAACATTAAAACCACCCACCTACTGTATGTAGGTTCCTCATCACACCAAAACAGACAGCTCTGACCTGTCAAGGTCACAAGACCTTTAAAAACTCTACAAGACCTTTGAAGGGGTGCTGTAGTATCTGTAAGTTGGGAGGTGGGGCATCCATGGATCAGACTTGTCCAGCACATCCCACAGATGTTTGAACAGATTGAGACCAAAGGAATTTAGAGGACAAGAGAACACCTTGAACTCTTTGTCATGTTCCTCATATCATTCCTGAACACTTTGTACAGAGTGACCACCATGCTGAAACAGGCCACTGCAAGGAAGTGCTGTTCTTGGTCTGAACTATTGTCAAGGTTGGTAACATCCAGAAGAATGGCAAGCCTCAAGTTTTCCCAGTGGAACGTTGCTCTGAGCATCAGACTTGCCTTCTTCACACAGCATATCCTACAGTAGTTCCACCTGTTGCCCAATTAGGCGACGCACCTACACGGCCATCTACATGATGATGTGACTCATCAGAGAAGGCCACCATTTTCCTTGCTCAATGGTCCTGCTCTGATGCTCATATGTCCATTGTAAACATGGGCACTCTAACCGGTCTGAGGCTATGCAGCCCCAGACACAACAAACTGTGATGAACTGTGTTTGGATGCCTTCCTATGACAGCCAGCTTTAACCTGTTCAGCTATTTGTTCAACACTAGCTCCCTTGTATAATTTAACGAGCCTTGGGTACCCATGACCCTGTCATTTTTCATCAGTTGTCTGTGTTTGAACCACATTTGTTAGGTACTAACCACTTGCTATCAATTAGCCATCTCAATTTGTAGCAACATTCAGAACTGAATGTTTATTTGCTGCCTTATATATTCCACCCCCTTATGGTGGCACTGTAATGAGATAATAAATTATATTCCTTTCACTGATCAATCTTTGATGGATCTTAATTTTGGGGTTTTAATCACTGACTATACTTTATAATTTTTTTTATATGAATATAATATTCATATAAAAACATTTAAATGTCTAAAACTTTAACATCAAATCAGCTGCATTGTTCTACTGTGTTTATATATTTTTTTAACTGCATAAAAATATATCTGAAAAAAGTGTAATGGAACATAATTTAACACTATCAACACTACACTGCCATATTAGCTGACCTTACATTTCACTAATGCTCCCACAGATTACTCTTTAACTGGAAGTTATTCTTGGAAAACAAGGAAAAGAATTTCAGCAGTTTTCACCAAAGGAGCGATAGTGGGATGTTTTCACACCCTCGCTGTGAGGCAAACAGTGATAAGAAATAACTCTTGGCACAAGGTTTACACTATCTTTGGAAACAGAAAGACATTCACTTTAACAGCACATTCCTCTTAGAAATCCCTGATCACATTAAATTGGATTGTTTTAAGGGGAAAAAAAAAACAGTCATACCAAAACCACGAAGCACAGCTAATTAAAATAAAAGGCATCCAAACATGGCTTTCACACATATTCATATACAGATTGTCCCAGATTCTGATGGTTCAAATTATTATTTTTTTAACTGTATCATGATGCAAAAGCAATATGCATCCAGTAGAAACAGCACATATAAATCTGATCTTTTCCCAGGTAAGCAATATTGGTACTTCCATAATAATAAAAAAAAAAAAAGGTTCCATTGGTACCATATGGTATAGATGTAGTATATTGTATATGATATATACAGTATATTTATATGGTAATATGGTATATATGGTTCCATTGGTACCATACTTTACAGTGAGATAATGTTCTAAGCATGTTCAAGATAGGCTAGGATAAACTATGTTGTTCAAATGTTTTGGTGTATTAAAGTCATCAAAACGCATTTATCAGAACTTAAGCCCATACTAAGTTTAGGAGCATCTGTAAATGTTATTTTATTCCGTTCAGGTTTATTTAAGAGATTTTAGTTTGAAAGATTTGTGGATAATGTAAAATAAGATAAAAATGTATACTACAAGCTTATTATAAAATAAACCTAATCATTAATAAACATTTCAGACAATCTCTCAAAATTCTGACTGTCAAAATCTTATTTTAATATTTTCATACAAGTCGCACACTCCAGGATTTGATTCACTCAAATTGAACTTTAATTACAGCAACATGTAGTGGCCAATTCATGAGTAAAAATGATTCCTCGGGCTCTCAAACCAACTCTTTTACAATATCAGTCCTAAAATGTGCCTGTGCCATGAGGGAAATAGAATACTGTGATACACTGGTCCTTCAGTACATTCAGGTCAACAGCTGACTTCATTTTATTGTCACATAAAAAAGCTGAGTCTAGTCCTGACCTACTAAAGCAACCCCAGATCATAACACTGCCTCCAGAGGCTTGTAAAGTGGCCACTATGCATGATGGGAAAAGCATGACGCGATGCACCATTTTACCACATGACATTTTTCCATTGCTCCAAAGTTCGATCTTTATTTTTTATAGTAAGCTGAAGGTTTTTTTTTCTGGTTATTCTCACTAAAAAATGGTTTTCCTACAGCCATACACCTCTTTAGTTCCAATCCTGTGAGTTATTGGTGCACTATGCATAGGCAGATGCTGTTACTTTGAGCACTGAACATAGATGTGATATCTACTGTCGATTTGTTTTGATGCAACTTTAAGAGTTTAAGTCATCTCCGTTCCTATTTTTTTAAACCATATTTTTTAAAGGACCTTCAGCCCTATCCTTCCATGTATTATACCGTTCTTAATCCAATTTTAAAGAATTTCAAATCTCCTTCATTGATTTCTTTGCTTGACCCTTCTGAAGTTACTTTTTTGCCAGGCAGTTTATGAACAGTTTGACTGCAAAAAGAGATAACACTATTTTTCTAGTTTGTCTGATTGACAAGTATTATTCACTGTTAGAGAATATTTAAATCAGAAGGATGTTAAAAAGCATAAATGCCAAAATATGATGACAAAATGAAGTTGTGAAGTTTGTAAAATTTGGCAGATATATTATATCTCAACCAAGATATTCATATCGATATCTCATGTTCCTTGTGCAGAAAGCACTTGTGCATTATCTCTCTGGGTAATTTTCATTCAAAAATTTTCATGTGATATTCATCATGGCTCCTAAATGCAGTAAATACGATGCTAGTGACAGTTCAAAGCTTCCAAGAGAAGAACATAGTAATTTTCAGGGAAAAAAAGGGTTTGTTATAGACAGCCTTGAATGTATGAACGTCACATTTGTGTGAACGTTATGGTCAAACTGTTCATATGTTCATATGAATATAAAGCAATCACATTAGTTCTTAACCAATATTAGCTATGTTCTTATTGTCAGTGATCAGCTAGTATATGAGTTTCAGAATTTTTTAGGAAGCATTTACCACTGAAGCATTATTTTATAGGTGTACCTCTTAGGCAGGCTTTTAAGCAGGACATTTGCAAGCTATTAAGGCTGCCCAGACAAAGTCCTGTTTAATTCTATCCAGCAGCACCAACAATTTTGGAGCTGAGCAAATGTGTTTCAGTAACATTAGGCATTGTCCTAGACCTGTGTTGTTGTACTGCTTCTAATACAGTGCTTTTTAAGGTGATGTACAGCTAAATGAGGCTTGTCCGAAACAGTCATTTCAAGGGTGCCACTGTTTTTGGTTTCTTTTTACTCCTTTATAGAATTGTTTTTGTTTCCGTTCTAATATCTTGGGTTACTCTAGAAAATGTTGAAAAAAGGGTTAAATGTGTATTTTATCTGTTGTAATATGCTTTAGTGTAAATCTGCCACCATGTGGTTATTATGAAGAACCACAACAAATGGGGGGGGGGGGAGATATATATGAGGGGCGTTCAAGTCAAACGAGACTTTTGATTTTGCAGTTATGAGAGTAAAACCTACAGTATCTTTATTCCTCTATATAATCCCCATACAGTATACAAGCGTTTCACTAGGGCTTGGATACCATCAAGGTACATAGTTTTCCCATAAGAAATACTAGCACAGTATCCATTTACTTGGATTTTTCTTCACTTTAACTTTTTCTTAAACTGCATAAAACAAGTGAGAACATTGTGATTGGATCTGACAAATTAACCCGCTATCAAAATACTGAATTTTGCTATTGCTGAAGAAAAAATGCTTAGGGGATGATTTTTCTTTTCCTGCAGATTCATAAAGACCATTCAGATGTGTAAAGGAAAGAGGAGTTGCTCTTTTCTCTCACTGGTCAGTGAAAAAACAAATGTTTTATCGATGGAAAGTGGGTTACTGGACATTGCACAACTGCTTGTTTTGTGGGTTAAAAAAAAAGTGAAAAATATTGTTGCTTCTGTCTTCATACTAATGCAGATACATGTATATCGGTACAGCGAATTTCATTTACATGCAAATAATTTACTTTCATGTGACTCATATTTCTGTCTGTGTTATGTCATTATGTCATGGTTGTCAAGAATTAACAGCATAAAAACATTAAAAAAACAATATATGAAGAACAATATGAACTATGCTAAATCTAAATCCATTAGATTTCTTTTAAAGATCACCTTGCATGACATACAGTCACGTTCAAAATTTTGTACTCCCATTTTAATTCAATGCAGGCAATACTAAGTACCCCCTTACTACTTCCACAGGATTTGAGAAGGTAAGTTGCAACCAGGTGCTGCTAATCATCAACAGCTGATCAGCTGCAGACCTCTATAAAGGCAGAAGTTTTGGCAGTTTATTGGTCTGACACATTCAGGTGTGTGTTCAATGCAAAGAGGGAAGGACATAAGCAATGGCCTTAGAGACGCAACTGTTGCTGAAAAACCATTTTCAAACAATTTGGAGTTTCAGAAGTATGAAAATTGTACCATCAATTACACTTTTTTTTAAAAACCAATTTGTGCGTTCGCCACAGAAATGCCTGTTGTACAAGCTGTTACTGCAGGAATGACAACATTCAAATCAGTGCATTAAGACATTATGAACCTTACATTCGAAATTATAATCAGAGCTGCTGTTATTGAAATTTAGCTTCACTGTAGTGAAAAGAGTTTTTAAAGAAGTGCTGTACACCATCACGAGACACTGTTGTAACAAGTTGACACAGTGTCAGTGTGTATGCGTGTGTGTTTGTACTCACTTATAAAGAACAGGCCGGTCCTGTAAAGCTTCCATGGCCTGACTGAGCACAGGAGGAACATCACACGTCTCCTGAGTCAACCCCCGACACTCATCTATGATAAATCGTGTGAAAGAACCAGGGACAAAAGAAAAGAAAATGAGATGCGAAATCGGCAAGAGAAAAAAGATTTATAAATAATTTCTTAAAAATTGGGGGTGTTAAATTTAAAAAGGATATTGAATGCTTTTAATGATAATAAACGTAATAAGAACAGTAAGTAATTAGTCAGAATTTGTATGTGACTCATAAGATCCTCATAAGATATCCCTTACACTCCCTCACAACATCTGTGTCATGATTACAAAAATGTGTCACGTTTCTGGAATCGTGTTTTAATGTGCGTGTGCGAAAACATTCACGTTTGTGAACACACACTCACTCTGAGCCCAGCGGTACAGCTGCTCATACGATGTCTCCTGCAACACTGCCATTTGTTCCATGATCTCCAATCTAGGTTGAAACACACCACTTCAACAACACGAGAAAGAATTCATGTAAAAATCAAAGCGAATTTTTTCTCGTGTTTCTCTCACCCTGCCGTTTGCTGGTTAGTCCTCAGCAGAACCTTCACATCTTCATGGATATTCTTCACATGACTCAGGGCTTTAAAGAATTCCTGCATTCAAACAATAAGAAAAAAAAAAGTTAGAAAGTAACTTTGGAAGTGTGTGGGATATATTAAGCAGCAAGTGAACATTTTCATCCCTGAAGTTGCAGCTGATGTATTGGAAGCAGAAAAAAAATGTGAGCAATTTTGACAATGGCCAAATTCTGTTTGCTCAATTCATTATAATAAACAATACCAATATATATTCAGTAATTAGACAACTATGCGAAAGAGTAAAATGTCCATTACCTACAATATCTCACATCTTACTTGTTACCTGATGATGTACATTAAAAGCGTCTCACACGCAGATGCAGTTCTTCTCCAGTGTGTTGCAACAAAACTGGAAGAATACAATTTCTTTGTATTCAGATTTTTCTTCACTGACACTAAGAGGCACAAACTCTGTTACTGATGATGACCCTGTGCCCTAAGTAAGCTCTATAAATACACCCTGATGTTAATACTACATTAATTCAAATATATTTCATTTTACCATATATATTTTTCTATTTTTATTATACATTCTTTAATTTCTTTATATTTCTATTTTATTCTACTATTTTATTTTCATTTTTATTTTCATTATCTTATTGGTTGTATATTATGTAAATGTAAAAGTTTTTTTTAATTCTCTTATTCGCACTAAAACTTTCTTTTGTACCTTCTTTTGTAATACTGTGTATGACTGTGTATGTGACGAATAAAATTTGAATTTGAATACCCCACTGAACACAATAAAAGACCATCAATGCCTGAACTCACTAATGCTCATGACTGGATGAGCACAAAGCCCCACAGCCATGCTGTTCAGGTGCCCAGATACATTTGGCTATACAGTGTACATACCTCAGTGATGGGGTTGTCACGAGCATAGCGTAAAGTGGCCATTTCTTCACTGGACAGCTGGAATTTGGTAAGAAAGGCCTGGGCCACCTGTGCTCGCACTTCAAGACTGTGACTGGAAAAGAGAAACAGTTACAGTGAACAACAGAGCTAAACAAAAGTTACCCAAGGTCAATACATTGAAACACACAATTTATTGATTTCATGCAACAATTAGAGGCATGCATTTTGGTACAGATCCAGCCCATACTATACAGTGAATGCAATTCCTGTTAACGGTTTACTAAAGGTCTGTGAGCTCTTAAGATTCTTTGAAATACAGCTACATATTCACCATCATAATTATTTTATGAAGTTTGTGACAGTGTGAGCACATACAAAGCCAGAATCCTTCTAAGTGATACCTTGTCCAACACAAATCTGCCACTAGATGGCAGTGAAGATCTTCCTTTTATGTCTGTGAAGATTCTCAACCAATTGAGTTTCAATTCTCACAACTGTGATTTGAAAGTGGTGGTTCAAACTGTTAAGGCTCTGTGTGAGACGACTCAAGCCCCAGGACTTCCACACTATCTGATTGAGCTCTGACCCCAGCCTCGTAACTCGGATGTGCAAAAAAAAAAAAAAAGAAGCTCACTGAGCTATAAAGTAAATGTGACAAATAATTAATTCTTAATTTCATTAAGAAAAAAGGATAAACAGAAAAAAAAATCCACTTCTGCATAACCATATAAACAAGCATGAACTTTCCTGTAGCAGAACAATAGTGGTCATGACTCATGAACATAGCAGCATACTGTAACCTGTAAGCTTCTCATGGGAGAACCATTCTCATCTGCAGCCTTGCTCCATTACTCAGCTGCCTCGTTTCCCACCACTTCTCCCCGTACCGCACCAGCAAAAATGATTTATAAGATACAACTCAGCTTGATGTAGAACAACTAAATCATAGTGAAGTTTGTATAGACATCATGTTCTGGTAACTCTCAAAAGGCAGTTCCACAGGGGACTGTATGAGAAGTTGAAGCTGCCTTGTTTACATTCATCATCCAGTACATCATCCAAACCAGCAGAATGGAGACAATTTCCTCCAGAAATTCTTAGCGCTATAAAGCAAAGCTTATCATTTGTGTTTGGGCATACAGTACTGCAATACCTGATGTTGCCAGTATTGATCAAGGTTTTGCATCTCTACAGTGAAGGAGAACTAGAAATACCTTAATCTGGTTAAATATCCAGTCCTTTCCTGACTAAAAAATTATTCAACAACTTATATCTTTGGGAGGACAGTTGAGGATGACACAAATGAGCACCTGATCTGTTTGTGCCCACTGTAGGCTCAGAACTTTGTTGTTGCCTGACAGGAGTTTAACTTCCATTCTCCTCAAGATTTGATGGTTCTCATGAGATGCTTCTCTATTCACCTCAGTTGTAAAGAGTATTATAGTTACAGTAGACTTCTTGTCCAGTCTAACAGTTCTTATCTGTCCACTCATTACACAATCAGCTAATAAAGTAGCCGATGAAGAAAAACCATCCTTTTTTTTTTCTCGCTAATTTAGTCATGTCCAATTCCTTCCCGTCACTAGGGGGCTCCCACATTAAGCTACTACTACTACCACTCAGTCGGGAGGGCCGAAGACTATTGCGTGTTTCCTCCGAACCACGTGACGCCAGCCGACCGCATTTTTCCGAACTGCTCGCTCACGCACCGTTGGGGGCGGAGTAACACACTCTGAGGACAGCGCTACCCGCTCCTTGCGCAAGCTCACAGACGCCCCTGATTGGCTGTATATTGAATTATATACAATATTTTCACTGTTTTAAGTGAATGATTTAGTCAAGTGGTTTGGTATGCTTTACATTGTCTCTTTGTGTCAAAGGCGTGTAAGACTCACTTAAAGACTTAAGAACAAATCCGACTTATGAACATGCTCCCGAAAATGCAAAATGAAAGATTCGTTAATCACAATTCCAACAACAAATTCAAATTCCAACAATATGTTAATTTTGCGATACACCCTGTATTATGTACTTGTGTGTTCTCAGAGTCACCAGGTGGCAGTAGACACCTAGTTGAAACACTAAGAACAACATTGATATCATGGAGGAAATGTCAAGAACTTGATCCTCTTGATCATCAGCCTCTGCTAGTTCAGAGAACGAAATCGGTGCACATGCAGGTTTTAGGGGGTCAAGTGTACTCCGAGTATTTGGTGTGGAAAGAACTCCAAAACGGTTGTAATTGGAAAGGAAAAAAAAATTCTGTGACAGGATTAACATCATGTAGAGCAGAACCTTTCTTTGGTCTTTACTCAACTCTAGCTCCGCCTGTAAAATACGGTGGGCGAGACCTGTGGGATTCAGAACAAATAAAAAGTGGTTCTGGTTGACCATAAATCAAAAGATTTGGGGTGGAACAAAACAAACAAAAAAAACAACAAATAAATGCACATTTCATGTCAGGAGAAAGTGTGTATATGGGTGAAGATTAAACCTGAGGTTGTGTGTATTTATTCTTGTGTGTGTGTTTGTCTTTAATTTTTTTCAGAAAGACAACAAGGTGGCGGCGTAGTCCACAAGAGGAACGGCTACAGCGCCCCCTACAGGCTGGAGTTCTCCTTTTCTCCCCCCTCCCCTATAGACACTCTGTCCCCCTGTCCTAAATCCAGCGCGGGTCATCCTACCCGAGGTGCACTCGTTCCTCCTTTACGCTTCCCTTCCCTTTTTTTTTTCTTTTTCCCCCTTATCAATCTTTTTTTTTTTGTAAAAAAAGAAAACAGCAAAAGCAGATCTTTCTTTGATACAGACGCAGGCGAACTGCAGAGCAACAAGGGGAAAAAAAGCAGTTTAACTTCGAAACAGTGAAATTACTTCAGTATTTTTGCATCAGAGTTTTAGTTTCTTTCTTACAGAACAATTGAGACGTATTTGATAATATTCCTGTTAGACGCGCGCGCACACGTTGACGCCCGCTGATACTGTGAGCTCTCATCAGTGAAATAGCTTTCTTTTTTTTTTTTCATTCCTGTCTTTTTGTAGAAGCACAATCATTTTTGTCCCCTTCAGGGTCACGATGTAAGCTTCACCTTTACTGCCTGAACTGCGTCTCCGTCAGAGTCGTGTCTCTCCTGCGAGTGTCTACAGCACGTTAGGGATTCATATCTTTTATGTTTAGATTTTTTGCAGAGTCAAAAGAACCCCCAAAAGATTCATCCCTGAGAGAGAGAGAGAAATGTTTGATTCTGTCTTAAGTTATCAAGTCTGATCTGAGGCTATTGACATAAACAAAAAAGTTTGTTTGTTGAATATAATAATGTTGATGCAAAGTTAGCCAGCACTCTGGGTTATTGTTATTTTCTTGTATTCCTTGTATTTGTGTTTTTTTATTTTATTTTATTTTTTAGTGCCGTTGTAGACAGGAAGCGTTCACAGTACTCTGCTGGGAGAGACGTCTTTCTATTTTTTACTTTCTTTCTTTCTGTTACAAAACGCATTTAATAGTCACGTAAAACCGATCGATTCTCGAGTGCCAGAGGATGATCTCGCCTTTCTCTCGCCGGGTTTATCTTCAGACTCGCCGAACCTTTTGTCGAACATCTCCATCACGAATAATCGCCTTTTTTTTTTTTTACTGTCATCAGGTTCTTCAGGGATTCTCCAGCGCACCCTTTAAATACGCGAAGATCGGACCTCTTAAACGACGATGACAACAAAACCAAGTTTTTGCACTTTAGATACAAGCGACGTCGTGATACACACACCTTCTTGTTTGTTTTTTCCCCGAATTCCCATTTCTCTCTCAGCTTTTGCTTTAAATATGAGCAGCACTGTGTGTGTGGGTTTCTTTTTCTTTTTCAGATTAAGTTTTCTTTTTAAAGTCTTAAAGTTGAGAATTGACTAAGAAAGACAGAAGTATCAAGTGTTAATGTGAAGTCAAAAGCTTGTGTGGTGATGGTGATGATGATGGTGATGATTGGGAATCTGGATCGCAGAGAGACCGAGAGAGAGGGAAGCGTTACCAGGTCGGTCGTGAGGTTTCTTTAGGACTTTTTGTAACGGGTTCAGGTTCTGAGGTTCAGATCGTGACGTTACTGCCGATCCTGGTTCACTCATCCAGCTTGATGTTCGACTATAAACAAGATGCGACGGATAAATTTACTCTCGCGCACAAAGACCAAAAAATGCAGCTTGATTGCGATTCTGGCTTTAACGATAAAACGCACATCGGTTTACTTTCTTATCTGGACTTGTTGATGGATTGTTGCGTCTCCAGCGTGAGGTGTCTGTTACACAGCGAGTCAGGAGCTGCGTGAAGATTTCTCTCATTAAAGCAGCCGAAGAAGGGATAGTGGTGATGTCAGTCACATGATCTGGTGCTCCTCCGATGCGTCGTAAATCCTTGGTGTGTTTTCTGAAAGTCAGGAATGAACTTGGTGTGTGTGTGTATGTTTCAGTGTCCGACCCGCTGAACTCCAGCTCTTAAGGTGTTCTCGTCCCCACCTGAATGTCATGAACGAAGCACTTTTTCTCCGCTTCTCTACCAGCATTTGGGAGTTTGTATAAATATATTTTTTTAATTGTTGGTTTATCATTTCTTCTTGTGTCTCCCATCCCCGTGTGTGTGTGTAAGGTTTACAACGAAAGGCTTGTTTGCGCTTCGTTTGTTTGTTCTTTGGTCTCGTATCGGTAAGATGCAGTAAGGTTCGTGTTCCCGTTGTGGCTTTAAGGTTTTAACTTTTTTTTTTTTCTCTCCCTTTTTTTTGTGGCTGTTGTGTACTTCGTTGGCGCTACGCGATGAACCTTAAATGCAACGTGGCATATTATGATGTTGGTCTATCGTTAGGCAGCTAGTTATATTGTTATATTCTATATCTATAAAAGCCCTGCAGTTCCGATCGAGCCGTCTCTTTGATTGGATGCTTTTTTTTTTTTTTAAAGCCTTAATGAGCCAGCATTAAGTGTTTGGGTCGTATGGAGCTCTGTCTTGCCCCGTGTAGTGCACTACTCAGGCCGTGAGCTGAGGACTCGTAAATCCTCCTCCGCAGTGTCAGATTCTTAATTTTGCTCTAGAGCAAGAAGAGGAAAGAAAAAAAATTTTTGAGAGAGAGAGTCCTGAACTGATGCAATAATCAAATTTACTGCCCCACGTCGCCGCTCCTCCTCCTCTTCCTCCTGCTTGTGTCAGACTGTACATACACAGATTGATTTAGTAAAAGTGAAACAGGATTCTTTTCTCTCGTCTAAAAGAATTTGATTGGCTAATGTTTCTTTGTTTTTTCTTTTTTTTGTTTGTATTTCCTGAATGAAGCAATTGTACAGCGTGGTGTACTTTTAGTGACCAGGTTGAAGTTTTTATTCAGAACTGAGAAATAAATAGTTGTTCAAAAATCCATGTTTTTGGATGTTTTCTCCTTTCACATTTTAGACTTTTAGATTTACAGAGTGGAAAGGTCCAGGTGTTTCCTTCTTTATACAGTGGGTGTTCAAGTCAAACCGGGATTTTTGATTGAACACAAATATGAGAATAAAAACTCGTTATTTCTCTATATAATCCCTAATGCACTCATTCCAGTGTTTCACTGGTGCTTGGACACCAAGGTAGAAAGTTTGTCAGTACACCAGAGCCACGATCAGACTCCCTGTCTGAAACCCTGGCCTCCCAAGAACTCCTTTAATGCCCCAAACATGTGGAAATGGCTTGGAGGGAGGACAGGACCGTACGGGGGATGTGGCAATAACTTCCAGCCGAGTTCCTGTAATGTGCAAGTGGTGTTGCTAAATGATTGTGTGTACCCTTCACACAGACTGATGCGTCTCTTCTGCTGGTTGATATTCAACAATCATACGTTCCACTCACTGAATGTTCACAGGAGTGAATGCAGTGGGATGAGAGACCTCGACCGGGATCGTCATTTAAAACGTTTGCTCCATTCACATGTTTCACTGCAACTAAGAATCTTATTACCGTACTGTGCTTGAAGTCTTCTGTAAATATCACATTTCCTCGTTTGACTTGAACGCCTTTTGTTGATCCATTTAATACAAAAACTCTCTTTTTCAACTGACGCTTTTAAAGAAATGTATATCAGCCTTTATCTGTACGAATTGGAGAATTATATTTTCTTACAATCCGATCTGTAAGTATTGGCACACAATTATCATATTTTTGCCCTCGTACACCACCTCAGTGGCTTTGAAATAAGGGAAGACGTGATTCAGCTGGTATTCAAGGAGTGTAACAAATAATAAATAAAAAAAAATTCTCCATTTTCATACTTTAAATCTGTACCATGTTGTGCATTAAACTTCATTTGTGATTTTGACTTTGGCTATGAATGTAAAATGTTAACATGAATCTTCTTGTTTGTTTTAGTCCACTCAAAGCTAGAAATTTTCAATTCCAGGGACAATTCCAATAGACTACAGTCGAATCCTATGTTGCATACATAAAATTTACTTCTATTTAGTCCAAGTTTCCTTTTACAAGTCATTTAATAAAACGTTTAACTGTGGTTGGAATCCAGTAGGTTACATTACCACCAACTGTAGGTCTCTTTCCGGACTCTTCCGGATTTTTCCAGACTGGCCTTTCCTGAAAACCTCTAATGCTTCCTTTCTTCCCCTATTCTGTGTATTGAACACTTTGCTTCATCCGCACCTCCACACACACTTTATTTTCGACATGTTGCCTTAGTTCTGTAGGTTGCATCATTGCCACCTGTAAATCTCTCTGGCTGTGTTCCATTCCGAAGTGTACTTCACAGGGTGCTCCCTGGTCCTCATGCAGTGAATGTTGGTGAAGGTTTCTTAGCTCAATAAAAAAACTCCGCCATTCGAAAAACCCAGCAAAGGCACCAGCACTGAGGTCACTTCCACCGTGCGTTACTATGGTAACCTAAGCACTCCGATTGGAACGCACCTTCTGTCTTCTCATCTTCCCTGTCCTTTAAAGCCGACTTTCCAGTTCAGTCTTCCTAAAACACTGCCCTCTGCTCTCCTCCTGAGAATAATGCTTTAATGATCCTTTTATTGGGGGATAGCCCTGTATTATTTTTTTAAATAGAAATGTTAAATCGAGTCATGTAATCAGAACCATTAATCTGTGTCAATTTGTGTCTTTCACACGAAATGAATATAAAAAATGTATTATGTTAAGTGAGCAGTCGTTTGGTAATTTATTTTGTCTGCCACAAGGGGGCAGCAGACGCCAAGCTGTTTGTGAACGCAGAAGCTGAATGTAGATTATTACTCTTTGAGCGTCGATATGATTACTCTCTTTTTCTGTCCTTACAAGATTCGATGTAGATTAATGAAGTGATTAATACGGCTCTTTATGTACAAAAATTATATATATTCCTTATAAATGTCTAAGGCTGATCATATGACTCGGCTCACCGGTGAATCGATTGGCTTTCGGCTTTTAAACGACTCACTTTGTTTTAAATTGGATACATTTCTTTGTATTAAACAACAACTTCCATGTACAAATAAATCTTTACGTTCTAAGCAATAAAACGTTTGTCCAATTAATAAAATGAAACAGAATATAAAAGCGATTAATATGTGAGTCGACACATCCAAAAAGATCCGATTCAACAAACTGACTCGTTTCACATTTTGTTCTAAGCTAATGCGTCAACTTGTCCGCCATACTGGAAAGGATTAGATGAGGTGCAAAATCATCTCTAGCACTATATGTGGATTGACCAGTTTGCACAAAGCGTGTTATAAATTTCTTTATATTAAATACTTGAACACTTGTTCTGCTGCCATAAATAGAAAAGTAATGAAAGCGGGTCTCATTTAAGCGAGCTGGGGCTTAACGTTCACTCAAAAACACAAGAGTCGCTTAGAAATGACATCACGATTGCGTCGGCGCAATAGTAAAAACATTCGCTGTACATCCACTGCGCATGCGCAGAACACAAAGCGCCGAGTTGTGGGTTGCAAGCAGTTTACTCAAACATGTCGGTTGTTTTTGTGCCGAAGAGACAACGCGGGAAAGCGCAGATTAACCAAGAAACAATCCAACGAGTGAGTATTCATGACGGAGTGAGAACAAATGCGAAATTTATTTATTATATTTTTCTAGTAACACTACGAATGAGTTTCCTACCGTTAGCATAAACAGCTAGGCTAATTTAGTATCATGTTGATGCTCTGTTTTTACAGCTTTAACATTTAATTAAATGAAGCTTTTGGTTGTAATAGTTCATTGTAAGATCTTGTAAAATGCCAGACTTTATGAAACAGTGGCGCTTATGTTCGGTTTATCAAAACGCTGCTAGCTCGTGCGATGCGTTCAACTGGCCGCCATCTTGGAAAGGGCTACGCTCAAACATAACCATCTCTCTCTGGGTAGTTCTAGCATTTGTAACAAAATATACACATTTGTTTTTACTTACAAATAATGAAAATACCGTTACGCTGAGAGCCGATCCTCATTTTATTAATGTACTGTATAATTGTTGGAATTCCCACCACTGACAAGTGAACCCGTTTTTTTGGGTCACGTGTTCTTTCTTCCAGCTGCTGAATGAAAACGAGCAGCTCGTGCGGTGTATAGCGGAGTACCTGCAGAAGGGCAGAGCCACGGAATGTGTACAGTATGTACAGAGTTCTCTCTCACAGACACACTATATTACATGTAATACATCTCTCTTAAAGGTCAAATGACCAAATCAGAGTCTTGTAAACAATCTCTCTCTCTTTCTAACACACACACTAATGAGGTAGTGATGGGAATCACCAGTCACCTCCAGATCCGATACCTCAGTACCAGCTTCAATTAAAATTGCCATTCTATAAGTATCATGATTTTATCAATATCCTGATTTAATCCCCCCAATTTTGGTACAATTTTAAATCTATAAAAAAAACTTTAATAATTAAATGTAGCCCTTATGTCATCTGTCATTATTACTATTTTTAAACCAACGTAGCGAATAATTCACCCCTACCACATGCGATGAAAATGTTTAAATAGTTCAGAGTGCACCACCTGTAGGATTAGAAAGAAATAGTGACGCTTTACCACCTCAAAAGTCTCAAAACTCCACTTGACGGTGAGCGTTCATTGAGGGTTAAGTGGCTTCCAACATGTGATTTTTGACTAATTAGCGCTTGTAGTGTTTTGAGACGTGTGTGTGTGTGTGAGCGAATTAGTGTTAGACCCACTTATTAGAGTTTGGAGAAAAAGGCAGATCGGTAGTACGCTGTGTAATAATGTAATGCAATAAAATGCGTTTCTGTTGGGTTCTGCAGAAATGTTTATACCTCAGGCTGATCGGTCGTTCACCGATCACGAGCAACGTAACTGAAAACCAGACAATTCTGTTCACTGGCCAATCGACCTGTTCGTCTCTATTATAAATGTACAAATAGTTTTTTTAAGAAATCCATTTTGGAGTCTGTGTTTTGATACATGAAGTACCACACAAAAGAATCGCAGTTCATAACTGATTAATTTTCCCCCCTCTGTTAATCAGTAGTGTGTTTTGTGAAAGTCATGCGGCTGGAGGATTAGACTATTAGATGTGAGACCCATCATGACTGATGGATGTGTTTGAAAAATGAAATGAATGTGTTTTTATTTATTTGCAGGTATCAACAGATCCTCCACAGAAACCTGGTTTATTTAGGAACGATAGCAGATGCAAGTCCTGATTCAGCTGTAAGTCCACTACCACCTCACTCACTCTAACAAAATTTTTGTTGTGTAATCTTAAATATTTTTGTCACTGCTTGTGTTTCAGGCGCCGTGTGGAGACACTTCGGCTCTCAATGGAAAGACAAACATCTCCAAAACGTGACTGGAACCGGGACTTCGATTGTGCATAGTGTTGTTTTTAGGGCTAGTTACAGCAGAGCACTTTTCTCCTTCACTTTGATTGGTCAGGTGGTGTTGAGTTGATGCTCCATAACAGCAGCTCTGACAGAGAGTACAGGTTTAGATCCTGATGTTAATAAAGACATTAAATACACGCTTTAACATTAACAGAAGGAGTCTCCAGTGTTAGCAGTTTCTAACAGTCAGTTTATCGCCATGGGAACGTCTCAGAATGCAGGACTAAAAACAGAGACTGGTGATGGAACGAACGGTTACTGAGAAATTATCTGGATGTATAAATGGAGAAAAGATACAAATTGTGTTTTAGTTCATTTAACATATAAAACCTAAAAGAATGCTTCATTTTATGATTTATTGCATCCTCTGTGTTTAATAATAATAATAATAATAAACCCGGTGTTTTCCCACACAGTATATTTGGTTATTTATTATTAAGCATAATACAGGTACTTGCGAACGAGTTTTGTTTTGGGAGCACGTTTCTAAGTCCGATTTGTTCTTAAGTTCGACAAAGTGAGCCTTTATGGACGGACCTGTGACAGGAATATACAATGTAAAGCATACCTAAAAAACTGTATCTGTGCCTTTAAATCATGAGGGGAATCTCGGATACCATTTTGTCTCTGAGCTGTTTTCCACTGTATTGGACTGTGAACTCTAGCTGCGTTTCTTTCCGTGTACTTCATAGGGTGCTCCCTTGTCCCTGCTCCGTTTGCAGGGAATGTCAGTGAAGGGAACTTCCCTCGACTAAACCTCCCCCTTCGGAACACTCTGTGAAATCACGAGCGCAGACGTCACTTCCTTCATGCGTTACCATGGCGTTACATAGGCACCTCAAGGGCATTAAATATTGAATGTTTATTGAAACCAAAACTGATATTATAAAACGTATAATGTCTAAATAAATTATTGATTAAAGTTTTTTTTTATTTTTATACAGATTACTAGCTTTACTATATAATACAGCTTTCCGGATTAAATTAAGATTTTAATTATGTCCTCTTAATATGATGTCATGCTTGATAAAAAAGGATTTATATATTTATTATTATTAAGTTCCATTTTCTTTCACAGTCCACTGAGACACAATGACTGATAGGAAATTTTTGTACACCAAAGTGTGTTCTTAATATTTTGTCACTTGGTTTTATTCATTATTCATCACATACAGGTAGATTAGGAGGTTGGATCTCTTTAATGTGAATTTAATAGAAATTAAATAAATCTATAAATATTTTGTTAAATGATGTATATATTTGTGGTCTGTTGTATGAAATAGACCACTTTGGTGCCAGCTACTGCCGCAAGTATATTTCACACCTGTGGGGAAAACACTGTGAAACCCCTAATTAAACTCCAGAGCTGCAATGAGAGCATGTGTAAGTTCATTTATTTTTATTTATTATATTTTTATTGTGGGTTTTTTTTTTTGCATTGCTGGTACACTTGGAAAGATTCAGACGCCAGCTCTAAGTGAATAAAGCAAGGTAAGCCAAGCGTCATTCCACACCGTCACTCACGTCTTCAACTTTTAATTCTTTTTTTTTTTAGGCCAATAAGTAAACCATGTCTGACACAGCGGAGTAATGGTGATGTTTACAGTCCAAGGTCTTAAAAAAAAAAGATCAAAAAAAGAAAAAGGAGGAAAGGAAAAAAAAAAGTTTGCTGCTGCAACAATTTTGGGTGAGAACACAGAGCAAGCAACAACCCCCTATCATTTTTTTTTGGATTGTGCAAAGCACAGAACTATAAAAAGATATAGATTTATAAGATTTATATTTATATATTTTATATACAGCAAACGATTCTCTGTAAACATGTTAAGTAGGTTAGTTTCAGAAAACATGGTCATATCATAAATACAGGCAACATTGGCATCCACAAATGTCACGGGGAGAAAAAACAAACAAAAAAAAGATCTGGGCAGGTTTAAATGGAGAAACAAAAGGGGGACGGGACAAAAAAAAAAAAAAACAATCGAAATCACCCCAATCTAATAACGGGCTTTAGTGTTTGTAAAGATAAATTCTTTTTTTTTTTTTTTGTAAGCACTTTGTCAACAGTTTAAACTCTGGAGAGAGAGAGAGAGAAAAAGTGAATAGAAATGTGCTTTTCACATCTTGGGGAGGATGAATAATAAATGTTTTACTTAATCAGCCTATATTATGTTAACATATACAGTAATGGTATAACATAAGAAAATACAAAAATAAGATTAATACTGTCAATATCTTAAACAAGAAATATATCGTATTTAAAAAAAAAAAAAACAGGTCATGTGACTGTTATGTTTCTTTTTTTTTTCTTTTTAGTGTTGAGTATCGTCCAGAGCCAATTGGAACGAAGTGATCAGACGATGGATGAATTGAACGGCGGCATCTGGCGTCTCCTCTTTAAAGGACACTAGATGGCTTCCATCGAACGCCTTTCACTGACTGAAACCTGTAACGCTTTGGTTGGGAAAAAAAAAAATAATAATACGCAAGTGCTATTATAATATCGACATGGCACGTGGTTTACTTACTGCGTTACTAAAGTTAATCTTTTTTTTTTCCTTTTTAAACTTTGTCAGATGTTGAAAAAGTAGTGTATTTATTTTCAAATTACACATCTGCTATGATTATTAGATTTCTGCTGAGCCTGCTCAAAGCTTCTTCTTCTTCTTCATAAAAAGAATTATTATTCATATTTTTTTTTGTCATTTACACGCTATGGAACAGTAGCTGGGAGCTGGAGTCTAAGCGATACGACACCAACCAGGTTTGGCAGTTACAGCTTTTTTTTTTGTTGTTTTTGTTTTTTTATTTTTTAACCCCCCTATCTCATCATCATCATCATCATCATCATCATCCCATCCTATCCCTTATGGACACAGTATGGTCACAGGTTGCATCCTGTTAACACCCTCACAGACACACGCGATATTCTTCGGCCATGCACGTCACCCGATCCGCTCTCTGTGCCTGGAAAGAATCTCGAGGATTCCTGGAGAGCGCTGTTTTTCTAATCTTGGCAGATTTTTTTTTAAGGTATTCGTAGACTCGAGCGAAAGTGACGACGAGCTGCTGGAAGCGGGAAATCATGCACTAAATCGGCGCGCAAATGGCAGTCAGGAAAACCGGGGGTTGGAGGAGGGTTCTTGGGATCTGACGCATACAAAAAAACAAAAAAAAAAAAACGATATTGATGCCACGACGTTCGATATAAATTCGCCTATAAAAACACACTCGTCTAAAGAACTATCAAAATTGGGGGAAAAAATCGGGAGCGCGGTCCGGAGTAAAGTCTCAGCTACGGGTGGGTGTGTACGGAAACACACAAGCAGGGGGGGTGTGACGGTGTCGCCACCCACCTTTACACCAGCACCGACTCCAACCGTGGCATAAATGCTAAACCTGTAACCGCTGATCTAGGACCAGCCTAATATAGCCCTAATTGTCTACACTCTCTGGTCTCAGAACAGCGATTAAGATGGAAGTGGGCGAGGGTGGGCGGGGTCAGTACTGGTGCAGGTACGAGGGCCGGTGCTCGGGTTTCAGAGGGAAGTTCTTGAAGCCTTTACTCAGAGCTTTGTGCTGTGAGACCTGTTGTTGTTGTTGCTGCTGTTGTTGTTGTTGTTGCTGCTGCTGCTGAGTGAACGGGAAGCCGGACGAGAGGCCGCTGGAAGGAGAGCACTCATTGGCTGTCGACCAAACCGGAGACTGCAGCATCTGCATGGAGTCGCCCCATTGGCTGGAAGGTATCGTCATCTGATAGAGGGAAGAGCTGGGATTGGGCATGGTGTTGGAGTGTGTCGAGTGCTGCCACGGGGCCTTCGGAGGCCATGTTTTAGTTTTGCTCTCCTGTAAGAAAAAAAAAAAGGATGAACGATGTACGATTAAGCGAGGTGTTACATGGTGTTTTCTTCTCTTTCTTTGACTCTGTAACGCGACAATGTGTTAAAAGCACGATGCAAATAAAATTGAAGTGAAATTTGCGTGTCATTGCTTAGGAGACCCGTGTAGTTCATATTTACTTTACTTACTTACACTAGAGCAGTGACGTTCAGTCAATACACTCCTCTTAGATCAGATCTGATTACCACCAATACATTTTCCTCTAATGTACCAGCGAACAGATGAACCTCGCCCATATCTCAGCTTTGTCTCAACATTGTGTCGTGTTGTCGCACATTTGCACATTATAATATCTTGTCTTGTTAAGGTACTTTGTTTTTGTAAATTTATAGTTTACAGTAAATCTGTTTTGTCTCAGCTAATTAGGCGTCTTAGTTAGCTAGTTACCGCTGGTACTTTATGTTGTATGTATGTATGTATGTATGTATGTATGTATGACCTTGGTCCTGGAGTAACACTGTAACGTTTCAATGTGCACTGAACTCGATATGGTTGAAATGACGATTAAAGCCTCCTTGACCTGACTTTAAATCGAGTCCTACCTGGTTATTGTCATCACTGCCGTGGTGGAGAGGAGGAGAGGGCAGCGTACACACTTCCTGCTCACCACAGCTGTGTTTTCTACATACACACACACAAACACACACACAACACACTTAACAGGGTATACAAATGCTTTTACAGTCAACACCAACATATTTATTCAAGCACTGAATGATCACACTTTTAATTCAGGAAGCTAAAATATACGGATATAGTCAGCAAAAGAAAAAAGAAAGAAAAAAAAGGCATACAAACTTCATTAAAAAATAAACTTGTATAAATATTATAATACAAAATATATAACATATAGCAATACATTTTGTATTATAATATTTATACGTTATATATTGATGCATATGATAATAGACTATTTTAAAGGTGCTGTTTTTTTTCAATAAATAAAAACTTGTATATACATTTTCATATAATTTATGACTTCATACAATCATATATTTTAATAAAACAAATTTAAATATAAATAAACATAAATAAATATAAAAAAAATAAATAAAATCCATATCAGCTTCTCAGGCTATTTCATGGCAGATTCATATCAAATATTTTATATTATGTTATAATGTAAGTGATTTAGAGAGTTGTGGGAAAGTAAAAAAGAATATAATAATAATAGATAATAAAATTAATAAACATCACATTATAGTATGGTCTTGGCCAGAAGAACAAGATTTTACATAAGATTCTTTAGGTGCACTTTAGATATAAATTTTCTGGTTTTGCCTTGCAGAATATGTTTTCAAATCTTGTTCTGGTAGAAATTGTTTTCTTATAGTATTAAAACTTGGGCAGTCGGAAAGTGTGTTTTTTTTATGGTTAGAGTATTTCTACAGCGCTGATATTTTGGAGCTTCCTCATCCTTTAATAAATACGCATGGGTTACATTTGTTTGGCCTATACGGCACCTTGTATATACGACCAGGTCGTGTCTTGATTCGAAGGGGTGATAGCTTCTTTTTCCTACCACTGGGTTTATTTCAAATAATTTGTTGATTGGGTACTGTTCCCATTCTGCTTGCCATTTATTTGATATATATTGATTGATCAGTGGTTTGAAATCAGAGGGTGGGATTTGGCATACGCTAATTGTTTCTGTAAGGGCTTGTCTTGCTGCCGTGTCAGCTTGTTACACAAACAATAAGAAGGTATAAAGAAAGAG
>JAOVVB010000050.1:18007262-18022079 GCA_028570985.1 Heterobranchus longifilis | reverse complement strand
TCACTCATCCATGTCTTTATGGACATTGCTTTGTGCACTGGTGCGCAGTCATGTTGGAACTGGTGTGGGGTTGTTTTACAGGAGTTGGGCTCGGCCCCTTACTTCAATTGAAAGGAACTCTTAGTGCTTCAGAATACCAAGACAATTTGGACAAATTTATGATCCCAACCTTGTGGGAACAGATTGTGGATAGGAGCAATAATTAATCTGACATTACTAATGCGCTTCTGGTCAGAAATTCCCATAAACACACTCCTAAACCTCGTAAAAAGCCTTCCCAGAACAGTTGAAGCCGTTATAGGTGCAAAGGGTGGGCCAACCACATATTAAACCCTATGGATTCAGAAATGGATGTTACCCTAGTGAAAGCAGGTGAGCGAATACATTTGTCAATATAGTGTACCTTTAACGTGTAGGTGTACTGCAAATAAGCAAGCAAGAGTGATAGTCAATTGATTCACGGGGTTTTTTCTGCATGTTACTAATTACCATACTGCATACATTTCAAAGGCCAGACTCAGTGCTCTTGTCTCAGCAGAATCTTCACTGAACCCAACAGATGACTTTCTATTTTCAAAACCTTGAAAAATGTTGAGCTGTTTTCTGTTGCAAATTGCAAGGCTCTTATTGGCCTGTTTACACACAAGATAAGCTAAATGTGGGGAAAAAAAATAAATAATGTGCATTGACCACTAGATGCCAATCACATAAAAACTGATCAAAACCTTAATAATGTGCACATACTGTATAGTGCATGCAGGATACAGGTTGCTGTCACCCCTGAAACCTGGGGCCTTTTGTAGTGTGTATAAGGCCCTTCCATCAAACTTCTGTATTAGTTCAGATCAACATGCTCTCTGGTATTTTATTTTATTTTTTTATGACTGTTCCATACCTGGAAAACCTGATTTTCCCAGGATTTTCATGGCCGTGTTATAAATAGCGCATCGGATTTTTTTTTTTTAAAGACTGTAATTAAAGGGATACTGTTACTGTTATTAAATACCCCAGGATTCAGTCTTAACCCATTACTGGCCAACCTTCGCATATATAAACATTTCGTTTGCAGGCGCTTTGTGAGTGTAAACAACGGAAACCTGTACACTCACGCTCAACCACTCTGCTACTCGATTTTAAAGCTACCCAAAAAATAAGGAAATCGTGCTGTCAGTCAGTCATGCACTCAGAGGGTAAGATTCCTGAAACAGTCTCTATACTTCTTATCCTGGAAAGGGCCGCGGGAGGCCTGGAGTCTATCCCAGGAGACATGGTGCGGTACACCCTGGATGGGGTGCCAATGCATCGCAGACAAACCTGTACTTTCAGAATTATTCATGATTCATGGGGTTGGGTGTTAGGTGGTGGGTTGTAAACGTCACCCATGCTGTTCTAAGCTTACAAGAAGCAAATTATTTTTACGTATGGACTTTCATTGCAGAAACAAGGTAAAGTTTATTTTTATCGGCATGCCTGAGGATTTCATTCCTACAGTAGCTTAGCAGCTGATATAGATGTTTGAATGAGGCACAATACAGTGGAGGCTTTACAGGAATATACAGCTGTAGGATTGGCCAATTTCAACAGTTTTGCACCTAAAAAGGCAAGAATTTAAATAGATCTCGATAAAATGAACAACAATTGGTTCTTTACAATTTATGTAAGGAAGGGCATGATATACCATTTAATGTTGTGGGATGCCCATGAAACACACAAGTTCCTGTTATTAATTATGTTACGACAGCTATAAATCTGTCACTCCTTCATTTTCTCATGAAATGTATAAGGCAGAAAAGCAGGTTGTCACGTTACAGAGAAACCGGAAAGCACAAACTGTTCTGTGCATTTGTGACATTTTACCAAACATTACGACACACTGACGCCCAACACTCCTTCTATAATAGTTACATGAACATTTCTACACAAGAAACTTTACAATACTAATGACTGATACTTTTTTCCTTTTTAAATAATAACCAACTGTAATCTGTTTATTATTAGACAAGGCATGTCTACCTAACAGTGTTGGCCAAAACTATTAAGACTACATGCATCATGTATACTCACTAATTAGTTCTAGCTTATAGGCTGAGGAGTTGTGCGAATTAGAATCAGCAGGTTTAGTTAATGAATGGAACAAATATGTGACAGGACTTTTATTTTCCGAAGCCGGTGATGTCCACCTCCACACAAACATGCCTAAAGCGAGGGAATTCTTAAATGAATTGCATATTTCTGTACATGATCTTCACCAACACCAGACACCTTTTAACTCTCTGCCTAGCCGGATCCAGCAGGTTTTGAAAAATAAAAACTTTAAATACTAAATATTGAGTTTTGTATAGCAATTTCAATAAATTAAATTTTTATTTTTTAGGAAATTAACTTATCTTGGCTGTGATTATTTTAACACTTTGAGAATGTCATTAAAACACTGAATTTCACTTTTGTCTCAATACTTTCCACCCCACTGTACATGTGACTTATCCTTTGATACAGAAACTATAACTCATTAGAACAAGTTAATATTATTAGAACATTATGTAAATTAAAGCTGCCATTGTCATCAGAGATACTGCTATGAAAAACACCTTATGACTATGATCAAGAGTTTAACAGCATTGTGGTATAATCACTGTAGGTTCTGCAATAACATGCACAGTGTTTTGAAATACCACAGAAATAAGAAAATCAGATCAGTTCTCTTTCCATCCCAAGAAATAACAAAACTATATTAATTATGAAAAAGTAAGTTTTGAAGAAAAGCTCACATATTTCAAGTGCACAATGTTAAACAATGCATGTTAAGACTAAGCTGATACAATAATGCGCAAATGCACTAACGAAGAGTCCAAACCCTGGTCTTAAGATTTACTTTTAATACCATCCCAAACTGATAAACATCTGTTTTAATTCCACTGGTGATCTATTAGAGTTACACAAAATATTCTGCTTCACTGTTAAATCTATTCATCCTGGTAATTAATTAGATCAGTTTGCACTTTAAAGCAGTGCAGCTTTAAGAGGCTAAAATAAAAATGCAGACCCTCAGCAGATTTATATTCCTTATACATATGCTATTGCTGTGCTGAGAGATATCGAGCTGTAATCCTTTGTTTGCGCTCAACCTTCCCGAGACAAGGATCTTCTTTTAACCAGTAGGCAAAAGGCAAAGCCAGGTTCAAGAGCACTCATTTCTTTAACACATGCAGTTATTCAATTTTAAAAAGGTTCTTTTTGTTTTATTCTATAAGAAGACAGAATACTGATTGAGCCAGCAAGAAATAAATTCTCACTGTTAGGCTATTTCAGGACAGAGTTTTGTAAACAAAATCATGTACAATCCAGAAACATTTTCCAGGATAGAAAACATGAACTGTAATTGGCTTTACAATTCTTGTAATGTCCTTAAAGGACATACTGAGCTTTAAAAAAAAATAATTGCAGAAGATAATGTTTTCATAAACAAACTGAATAAAAACCTAAAGTGTAAAGTCAAACAACAGCTACTTTCTGTGTAAGTCTAAAATGTAAGATTTCACAGTTTTAATTCGACTTACTTTTCTCCTTGCAGTTTGTTGGTTTTTAAAATCAGGTCCTGGGTTTGTTCCTTAGCTGCCTATTGGCAAAAAACACAACACTTTTACTACACCAAAAGAAAAGATTTTGGCCAAGAACAGCTACAGAGTAAAAGATCATTATACCTTTAATCTATTGGTCATTTCCTCACAACAGGAGCTCATGGCTTGGACATCTTCATGTATACTCTCAAGCTCCTACGTAATTAAGAGAAAGTTTTACAGCAGTCACCTTTCAAAAAAATATATAAAAAAATACATTCTCAGTATTAAACTAATGTATCATAGACTAGAGACTAAGCATACCTCTTTGACATCTTTAAATATCCGCACGAATTCTTCATTGATGGATAAACTGCGCCGCTCAATGTCGCCTCGCAGGTTTCTCCGTGTGCGAAGACTGTTTTCAGTGAAGAAAACGGATAGAGACTTTAAAGCCTCCAGCATCTCCTAATAGTGAAGAGAAGGTCAAGTCAATCTTTATATAATATTAAGCAAAAAACAGCTGTCAGTGAACATAAATGCAATAAAAAAAAAACATAGGAAGAATATAAAACTGTGCACTGAAAATGACATTATATTAAAGGGAAAAAAAGTTATAAATTAAGAGATTGCTTTGATATTTTTCCCCTTTTATTTAACTTTTTGTGTAAAATTAAGCTAAAATATTAGTTGTTTTAGTAAAATATTTAGATGGCATGTTAAAAACAAAAATGTTAGTCTTCAATCAACCATGTGCAACACTGTAAATAATAATAACAATAAAAAGAAGAAGAATGTGGGGGAAATAAATCATAAATGACTGAAAAAAAAAAATTACATTGCAATGGAAAACTACATTTAAAATGACATACACATAAACCAATAAATATGCAAATGCTTAATCATTTATTATTTATATTAGTAGTAGTAGCAGCAGCAGCAGAAATAATATATTAGTAACAACTGACTTTTATTGACTTCTATCTATTTTAAACTCAGGTAGCATGTGAACAAGAATAATAGCATGACTCTTTCTCTACACACACACACATTCAGTTATGTATAAAAGTTACTGCCCCCTTCCTTAGGTTTTTTTGTGCGCGTGTGTGCGTGTGTGTGTGTGTGTGTGTGAAATCATAATAAAAATCATCTGCCCATAGCAGATCTCAGTATTAGGCAAATACAACCTCAGAAAAACAACAACATAAAACTTAAAGAGGAAGTTGGAGCCAGGTGCTGCTAATTATCAACAAGTGATTAATTGATCATCAGCAGGTGTGCAGACCTCTGTACAAGCAATTGTTGCTGCACATCAATCTGGAATGGGTCATAAAACCATTTCCAAAAAATTTCAAGTTCATCATTATACATTGAGAAAGATTATTCACAAGTGAAGACAGCATTCAAAACAGTTGCCAATCTTTCAAGCAGTGGACGTCCCAGCACATTCACCCCAAGGTCAAACCATACAATATTTAGAGAAGTACAGTACAAACAAAACCCACTGAGAATGTAAAATGTTAAAATCCATGACAGCACAATCAGAAGAAGACTGAACAAGTACAGTTTGTTTGGAAAGCTTTTCCGCTTCCGTCTAAAAACAACATGGAAACATGGCGAGTTCACAAAATTGCATCTAAACAAACCACAATGATTCTGGAACAATGCCCTGTGGACAAATGAGACCAAAGTGGATTTGTTTGGCCTTGATGCTCAGCATTTCATCAGAAACATCTCATACCCACTGTCAAGCATGGCGGTGTAGGGGTGATCATGTAGACGATAAATTACCCAAAAACCTCTGTTGTGAACAGTAGCAGTTTTGGGGGTTTGATAGTCATACAGGGAATGATTACTTCAATGATTACTTCATGTTATTGCTGCCAAAGGGGATCTAAAAGCTGTTGAAACTATGGGAAGTTTTTTTTGTTTGTTTTTTTGGCTTAATTTTTGTTAAATAAATAATGGCACGGTTGAAAAAAATTATATGTTGTTCGTCTGCGGTTGTCTTTTCTAATAATAGTAATATATAGTACCTGTCTATAGTACCATTTATTCTTAACTAGTTGGTTGTTTAGCTAATGAATGAGTTAAACTAGCTGACTGGTTTCAGAATATTTCTTAAATATGCATTAGGAATATCTGTAGCTTGTTAGTAAATGACATAATTTACGTCGTATAATGTAAAATCTGTAAGAGTGTCACAAACATGACTTTAACTCTACGTGAATTAGTTTAACACCTGCTAGTTAGCCAGTTAGCCTTCTAGCTTTGAATGAATCTGTCTCTTACCTTGTCATTATCCAGCCTGGTTTCCAAAATCTTATTAAGCTTCCTCGACAGCGGATTATTAGTCTGAGAGGACACATTACCGCTGTTTGAGATCAGACTCGAACTGTCAGATGAAATATCCACTTTTGTATCTGCCATTATAAACAAACCACGTCAACCACCAGGAAGCTGTTTTGAGCAGCGCAGATATTCGTCCGTCCGCTACACGCGACACCCAACAATGAGTTCCGGCCTCAGCTTCTGTACTTACTGTATGATCATGGAAATACATTTTCCAATGCAAATTATAAACTGCAATATTATTAATAATGTAAATAATATTCCTAATTAACAACAAGATAGTATAAAAAATAAATAATTCTCTTCTAATTATATGTAATATTATATTAAGACTTTAACATCTTTTAAAGAGACTACAGTATAATTGCATGCTTTACAAGCAATTTATTCCTTGGGTTAAAACTCAATTTAAATAACTGTTGTTGAATGATTTTACATTTTCATAGTGTGTAAAATGCAGAGGCGACAAGGTATCTTTGTGTTTAGTACTGTCACCTAGCACCTCCAGGCTCCGGGTTCAATTCCTGCTTCTGTTGTGTGTGTGGAGTTTGCATGTTCGCCCCGTGCTTGGTGGGTTTCCTCTGGGTGCTCCAGTCTCCTCCCACAGTCCAAAGACAAGCAGGGTGGGCTAACTGCCATTCTCAAATGAGTGTGTGTGCCCTGCGATGGATTGGCACCCCATCCAGGAAGTATCCGACCTCTTGCCATAAGACTCCCGGGATAGGCTCCAGGCAATGCATACAGGATAAAGAGGTATAGACGCTAAGTAAGTAAATTGCTGCACCAGTATAAAAAGTCCTGTGAAGTCCGCCTGTGCATGTGTGTGATGACCTGAGATGGACTGGCATTTCATTAAGAGGGCCAAGTGTTCCTAGGATAGGCTCTGGATAAACTGAGAAATGATTACTGAAGAAATAAAAGAATAGTGTTAACCAACCCTCATGTTTGTTAATTCATTTGGACTAGTATTAGAGCTGGCTTATGGCTGCATCTCAATCTTTTAGGTAAATATTTTTAAATCTCAGTCTCAGTCTACAGTTCAAGCTCACTTCTGCACATGAACTTGATATTGTGAGGAAAAGGTAGATAGCCTTAATCTTGAATACATTTGAAAAGCAAAATAATTAATTTTTAAAAGTGCATTTATTTGTCATTATTTCAATTATTCATTTATTCATCTTCAGTAATGCTTATCCCTGTGCAATGGTCGCAGATTCCTGGAGCCTATCCCAGAAGACTTGCATGAGGCGTGGAACACCCTGGACAGGGTGCCAATCCATCATAGAGCACACACACACATACACACACAAACTTACACATACACACTACGGGCAATTTTGGAACGCCAGTTCATCTAATCTGCATGTCTTTGGACTGTGGGAGGAAAACGGAATACTCGGAGGAAACCAACCAAGCATGAGGAGAACATGCAAACAGCCCTGGACGTGCATGGCCATAATGCTAAGCACTTAACCAGAAGTACATCTAGAGAAAATTTTCAGGTAGGAAACAGGGTTATGGCCTCATGTTCAGTGGGTTTCTAAATAATTCACAGCACCGCTTGACTTTTGTAAACTCCAGTGCCCTGGCATGCACCTCCTGCTTTATCTCCCACACTCAACAACAACAGTGGTGTATTTCTTTAGTCCTGCTACAGATTGCTCACACTCTCTGGTGTGTTTAGTACTGATCTACGGCCATGTGGTTCTGTAAGCACAGTAAGATACAGCCAACACCAAATTACATTTTCACAGTCCGTGCTACTCTTCTGATGCATTTTTCTATTAAAAAAGCAATTTTGTAAGCAATTTACTTTTAACTCTACATGACAGATGAGCCAAGCCAAAGTCATAGTAATTAAAGGAATGGAAGTTTAGAAATGATATTAAATATAAAGGATATCATAAAAATGTATCGCACGTAGTTTGTGTAACTCTGATTGAAGTAGATACAAAAAATTGACCTAATTTTCTTAACCATCCTTGACTTTACATTAGCATAATTATTAATCATGCTAATTAATGCAATGCTTTCACCCAAATCTAATTTTGACCTTAATCTCAGTAACCAAAACGAACTAATTTGGCATTTTACTTAAAAAAAAGTAAATAAGTTGAAGTTCGTGCATTTGAAGAAAAAAAAACTAGAGCAAAGAAAATACACACATGCACACACATTCCACTGCTAAACAGAAAGCATGATCCTCAGTTCAGGGGAGCTGAAGCTTATGGCAGGAGACACTGTGCCAACGACATCCATTAATCCATCACAGTCCATTAATGACCTGCTTCACATACATGTTTGTACAATACCAGCCAAAAATAAGTTTGGATTTATTTTTTACATTCTAGAACAATACTGATTTTTGTTTTTTTTTATTTAAACCATGAAATACGTGTAGGTATTTTACAACATGAGGGGTCAGCTGTTCTGGAATAGTTTAGTATTGTCAAGTGCATTCGCAAAACCCATCAAGCACCATAATGAACCTGGTTCTCATGAAAAATATAGCATGAAAACAAGACCGAAACTTCATTTAGAGTTACCAGCCTTAAAAATGACCTCAGATTAATGCCGTTATTAAGGCTTTACAGAGCATAAGTAGCAGACACATCTCAATATCAACTGTTCAAAGGAGATTATTGCATATTTTGAATGCCTTCAGGATTGTTTAACAATGTAGAAAGAAATAACATAAGGAAAGACCATGGAATTAGATGATGTGTCCAAACTTTTGACAGGTAGTTGAAATCTGTTTATATACAGTATTTATAATCTTAATTTTAAGTCATATATAATTAATTAATAATAAATACAACTAAAACATATAATAAAATACCTGAGGTATAACTGAGGTATCATAGATACTGTATGTGTATATTGGTCATCATATTTGAAAAGTAATTCAAAATATTATTTATAAATTTAATTTGTGGTCTGGCTTAACCAGGGAAATTGTCCTGGAGATGGCCTAGGAGAGTCTAGTGGTCTAATGACACATGGATTAGGAATCATTGCTAGTTTCGGACTATGCTGGCCATCATGCCCACTAGTCTGAGTAAAAAGCTATAATTCAGTGAAAATCTTCTGCTCTCGAATGAGTTAGATGTAAAAAATGTGTGTCTAGACCATGTGTGTGTGGGTTTATTTATCTCTTTGTGGAGACAAAATGTCCTAGTGGTGACAGAAATATATCATGATTAAACTTTGCGGAATGCTCTTTCCCCCAAGAAAAAAACAAGCTATTTAATTTAATAGAAATTGAACATACAAAGATTTATTTTTGTTTTCTCAGGGTTGGGGTAAGATTAGTGGTACTTTACACACAAATTAGTAGAAATATAATGCAGTGATATGCAGGATATGTAGAATAATAATCCACTCCATGTTGAGTGTGTGTGAGGGATGTTTTTTTCATATTTTGGCAGGAACCTAGGGGAAAAATTAAGAACATTTTGACATTCTGGGGTAAATTTTAGAAACAGTTGTTTCTTACAGGGTCAGGCATTTGAACCTTGCCTCAGATGTGTGTGTGTGTGTGTGTGTGCGTGCGCGCGCGAGAGTGTGTGTGTGTGTGTGTGTGTGTGGAGTTTGCATGCCCTTCCCATGCTTAGTGAGTTTCCAAATGAAATGTAAAATGATTGCTGTTTAAATCTTCTCCGTTGTGTGTGTGTGTGTGTGTGTGTGTATGTGTGTGTGCCCAGTGATGAGTTGGCACCCCATTCAGGGTGTACCCTGGGATAGGCCCCAGAACCCCTGTCACCCTACAAAGGAAAAGCAGTGCATATAATAAATAGATAAACAAACAAAAAAATATTTGAATTTTTTAATAAGCCAAAAGACTTCACTAAAATTAAAGTTAGAGTTAAAATTTAAGGTTAGCATAATACTAACTAACTGCATTAATAATTATGACAATGTAAGGCCCTTATGTGTGCATGTGCGTGTGTGTGCGTGTGCATGTGTGTGTGTGTGTGTGCATGTGTGTGTGTGGGAGTGTGCGTGTGCATGTGTGTGTGTGCATGTGTGTGTGTGGGTGTGTGCGTGTGCATGTGTGTGTGTCTGTGTGTTTTGTAAGGGAACTGGCCCATCCTCCTGGGCGGAGAAGCGCGCACACGCGCACACACACACACACCAGCTCACTCGCGCGCGCGCGCCCGTACTTATTCGCCGTCTCCCCTCACGCGCTCGTCCTTCACTTTCCGCGGAGAGCGCGAGCAAAGCGCAGGACGCAGAGATCTCGGTGTTGTCGCGACTGGACTCCGGAGCTGCAGCTCGGTCCTGTTCGGATTCCGTGTGTAGTGCAAGTAGTGAACAGCGGATCACTTTTTTAGGGAACTTTTTCCACGCACGTCCTGGAACGAACGCTGTGTCCGAAAGTTTGCTTTCTGACTCTGGGATATGTCTCGTTGATCTGGACCTGAGCCACAACGAGCGGGGGATTTGATCATCTAGGTATGTGAGCATAATCATATATGCGCAGATTGTTGTTGATACATGTCGCTATGTTTGGGCACGACTTGTAACAGTGTGTGCAGTGCGCGCAGCCGCACAGATCGGTATGTCATCAAGCCTGTGCGTCCTAAAGGTTTATATAGGCTGTCTTTTGTTTATGGTGCTTTATAACCAACACATTGCACACAAAATGCATATGCAGAGATATATGTTTTTCCATTCCAGATGTTGAATATTTAATTTTCAGGAATTTCAAGGAATGAGGGAATTCTAAATGTGTATACACTGTGAAAATATGTATGCTCAGTCCAAGTCATAAAACTTTGTGTGTGTGTGTGTGTGTGTGTGTGTGTGATAGAGGAACGGAACGGAGTGCGCAGAGAACCATGGTGAGAAACGCGTGTGGATAAAGGGCTAGAAGATAAGAGGCTCGAAGTTTTCTTGTGCAGAACGAATCTTTGGGAAGTGTGTATCATCTCGAAGAGCATGGCCTCCAGTCTGACATGTGCGGGTGTGGTGTGGTCACTCGTGTCCCTGCTGAGCGCCGCGGCGTGCTGCGTGGGCTTCTTCATGCCGTACTGGCTGCTCGGATCTCAGATGGACAAGCCGGTGTCTTTCGGCACGTTCCGCCGCTGCTCGTACCCGGTGCGCGACGAGGCCAGACAGGCCACGGTGATGCTGGAGCAGTGCGGCCGCTACGCCTCGTTTCAGGGCATCCCGAGCGTGGAGTGGCGCATCTGCACGGTGATCACGGGCACCGGCTGCGGACTGCTGCTGCTCGTGGCGCTCACGGCGATGATGGGCTGCTGCGTGTCCGATCTGATCTCCCGCACCGTGGGCCGCGTGGCGGGGGGCGTGCAGTTCGTCGGCGGTAAGTACCTGCGAGCTGATCACCCTGTGGGTCTGTGGGTGCTCTGTGGCAATGGGTTAACCCTAGACCATTACCAATACTGTAGTGTTCTGGGTCCCTGTAATCTTTGAATGTGTAACATAAAAACAACTGGACAGATGTATCGTCCACACTTCATCACTCACTCACTCACTCATCCTGGAGCCTATCCCAGGAGTCAGGGTGCCAATCCATCTCAGAGCGCACACACATATCCACACTCACAAACCTATTCACACACTAGAGCAAATTGAGAACAGCAATTAACCCAATCTGCATGTCTTTGGACTGTGGGAGGAAACCGGAGAACCCGGAGGAAACCCACCAAGCACTGGAAGAACATGCAAACTCCATGCACACAGAGACAGAAGCGGGAATCGAACCTGGATATGCAAGGCTAACCGTGCCACCCTGCACAGGTCATATGTAGTCATTAATGAAATGCTTTACAGGAAATGCACAGCTTTACAGGAAGTTGTTGTTAAATGCTCAGGAAAGTTTGACAAGTCTGAAAAAGTTCATAGTTTGCAGATAGAATGTTAAATCTGACTAAATATAAAGATAAAAAAAATAACTCACCCCAGGGATTCATGGTTATATGTGTGTTATATCTTGGGAGCAACTCTGCACATGAGCACATTATGACATTTAAAGCCCTACTATATATAGTTCAGACAACTACAGGCTTTCCTGAACTAAAATATGTCCCTCTTTGAAATGTATACCCACCAGAAGTAAAATTATAGTCTGGTTTTCCTGAAATTTGAAACGGAAGAAAACTGTACGTAAAGATATCATTTGACTTCCATTGAAAGATACGCTAGGAATGTCAAGGCTTACCTCGACATACCTAACCTAAAGATTTTATATAATACATTTATGAAATCAAGGAATGACTTTATGTTCAAGCTGTACTTACGAGAAAAAAAATGACACACAGATTTTTAAAGAATTTAAATCCATTAGCCGAGCAAAAGCTTTGCTTTAGACATTTCAAGACAATGCATTTCCTGATGCATTTGATCTTTGCAGACAGAAGGATAAAGCAAGTTTCTAAAAGTTAATTTCGTAACCTAAATAAAAATATTACCATGTCATTTGGGTGAAGTAGAGATCTCAGAAAAGTAGAATGAAAGACTTCATTCTGGTCAGAAATTTTTTTTTCATAACTTGTTTTCCAGAATTTGGCCATAATGATTTCCAACAGGTTGCAAGTGTGCTATGTAGCCCATGTACCTTGACACCTGACCATCACATCCATGCATGCTTTTATTTGATTCATACTGATGAGACAATGTTTTTTTCAAGGTAGAGTTGCCATATCTGCTAGATTTTACAGAGATTTAATTTTTTTTTTTTACATTTTTATACAGGAGCCTGTGATTATGGTCAATAATCACTGATCCACTGACCACTGATAAGATTTAAATGTGTTTGTAACTGCTTTATCTGAACGAAAGGTTTTCTGCTGAGAGGTCAATAACTTTCTCATCCCCTTCATCCTATCCTGGCTTTTTGAAATCTGCTCATGATAACAAAAAAACTTTAGTTAAAAATTGGCTTATTAGTTACAATAATGTTTGTTTCCCCTGTTGTATTCTTTGAAGTATTTCTGTCTTTAAATACAGTCTATAAGCTTTAAAATGGTATTTATCCTAATAATTTCATTGTAAACATTCATTTGGAAAATAATATAATATTTGCAATATTGTGTTGGAGCATCTGTGGCGACTTGATTCATTTTAGGCCTCTGTTTACATTTTTTTCCAGCCTGGAAATTACCTGTACTCTGAGCCAGAACGGAGCCAGAACATGCTTAGCTCTGCCCTTTTTCTTTTAAAAAGACAAGGCCATTAGTTATACATAGTTGCGCGAGATGGGGTGCAGTTGCAGGGAAAGAGACAGCTTGTTAATGGTTTCGATTGCAAGTGTGATTCGACTTGCAGGCAGCAGAAGAAAGACTGCGTTTAAAACAGTGTTTCCCAAACCCTTCCTTAGGGTCCTCCAGATGGCTCGTTTTTTTTATTTTTTATTTTTGCACTCCTTCAGTTTCAGATACATAGTCAGGGACATAAGGTAGCTCGTATCATGGCTCGCTTCCTGAATATTCTGAAGTCCTTGACTATGCAAATGGGCATTGATTCTGTAATCAGTCCTGATATCAATGTTGTCTTTGCCTTGGAAGTCTAGTGTCTATGACACTTCTACTAACTAATTTGTCCACAAACATGTCCTGATACAGATGATATGACGGTCTCTAATGTTACAGTAATCCTATAAAGCACATATAAGTATGTTTTGGTGTCCACTTAGTGAGAACATATCATATTCCTCTGAAGTCATTGTTCAGATTGTAATAAAAAGCCTATTCAATTCCAGCCGGCATTGCATTTCATCTTGCTCTCCTGTGCTCCTAGTGGTTTTGAGAGGATGATACCACAGTCCGCTTATTCAGGTTTTCTCCTCCAAATGATATTAAATGCAATACAAAAAAAAAAAAGATTCTTTTTAGACTGGATACTGTAGTTGTGGACTGCGATTCCAACCTCTTCTTCCCAAGTTTTTCCAACAGTGTGACATAATAGCCTTTTATTTTTCCCCCAGTGGCTTGTCTGGCAAGAGTTTTGGCACAAAGTCGGAGATCAGAAACAGAGGCTTTGTGGGGATTCTTTGAGGAATGCTGACTCTTTTTCTCTGTTCTGGTTCCATGGTTGTGCATCAAAATGTGTAAACGTGCTTCACTATCATTGATAAAAGGATAGCTTGTTGAACCGGCCTTTGAGAAGAAGTACGTTCTTTGGTTGTGACACGAAAAGAACTTGACTTGCCCAAATAACAGTTCTGTGTTTGGACAAACGCACATTGTCACGGCACTGCGTGGGTGAAATAGTTTCCCGTTGAAAGCAGAGACGCACTGCTGAAAAGACGACCAGCCTTGTCTAAGTAGTTCGGTACTTTTTGGAACTTTTCATGCTGTGTGCTTTTTAGCTGTGTTTAGAAATATGACTGACTCTTCCCTCTAATTAACTCAGTTTACGTACACACAAATACACACACACACACACACACACACACACACACACAATCCCACACATATGGACCCGTACTGCGGTTTGCCAGTCACTTTACAATCATGTTAAATAAAGGCAGATCACCATTGACAGATTTTCCTTATCACTCCAGCACTCTGGCTTCTTAAGCTCTTTTGCATTTTAATGATTCGATGCATGATTTTATATGCAGTGCTTCCGCATTAATTCAATGTCTTTGAAGTTTACCCCTTGCATCCGTTGTCTCACAGCCCTGCTAAGCCTGCACCTAACTCATACTATCACATACTGGTAGTACTGGCCACTGTTCTGATGCATGGTGCAGTGTAGAGGAAGCCTCGGATTATAGAACGCAAAATGAGAGTTTTGTCAGATGTACTGTAATACGTCATGTCAGTTTAACATGTTAAAGAGATCACTCGTGTAACTTGTACTGGAGATTCAATTCAATTCAATTCAATTTTATTTATATAGCGCTTTTAACAATGGTCATTGTCTCAAAGCAGCTTCACAA
>JAOVVB010000050.1:17990675-18006891 GCA_028570985.1 Heterobranchus longifilis | reverse complement strand
GGCAATAGGAAGAAACCTTGAGAGGAACCAGACTCAACAGGGAACCCATCCTCATCTGGGTGATAACAGATAGAAATCACAGGGACCACTTTTTGAAAAACTGAGCTTTGTTCCCGCAGCTTTTTTGACAGTTTCGACAGTTTATATTGAAGGGTTGTTGAAATCTCGATCCTGATTGCACAGAGGGGCAAAATTTATTTAGCTTTTTTATTTTTTTTATTTAGCTTATTTATTATTAAGTTTCCAGCATGACAGAGCTAACAGAGCTAAAGCTGTTGTTCTGTTTCTTTTTGTAAAATTGTGGTTTTCTAACATGACAAGGAATTTTTTTTTTGTGAAGAAAGACTGTTTATAACAGTTACGTGTAAATTAAAACATGAATTAACTTGTTTCATGAATGTTACACAATATTAAAAGTAATTTTTATTTATTTATCAATTGCATCATTCTTAAATAAATACAAAATGTTAGAGTATAGGAGGAATGAAACATTCCAGGATGTGCTGTTATTAGAAAATTATCAGCAGTATGGTGTTAACAGTAACTCTGCTTTTGCATCAGGCCATATCAAAAACAGTTTTTTTTTTTTTAATAAAGCATGCCTTATCATGTATTATTCTTTACTTACATAAAAGCTTGTAGCAGAAAATGAAAAAATATCAGTACATCCCTTTTCCTCAGGGTGGCATCTGTAATAAATAGTTTTTTTTCCTATAATACAACTATAGTTATAAATTAAGTAAGATTCTAGTGGGTTTCTTTTCCTGGACATTTAATGTTTTTGTTTTGGTCACACATGGAGTTATGATTGCATTAACATGGAGGATCTCTCTCTTTTTTTTTTTTTTTTTTTTTTTTTTACAGAAAAGCGCAATCATGACATTGTGGCATATGGGAATTTTAAAGTGAGACTCTAGAATGGCTGAAGCTGTCATTAAAACTGCCAGTTTAATCAGGCTGCAGGAACACACGCTTCTCTGAATATAAATGTCTTTTTTCTTCTAACCGACTAAGCAAAAGCAGTGTGTAGTCAGTGTACAGGTAGTGTAAACCACTTTAAAAGCATTTTAACGCTTACTATTATTCTATTCCATACCATAAAGCTGGTAAGGATTCATTTCCAACTAGCTGATTAAGCTTTTATTTATAAGAAAAATCCAGCTAAATTAATGGAGCACACTCGTGCCTAGTTCACTCGAGTTATGTTATTGGGAATATCTACTGTAGTTTAATGGGCCGAGGAGACATCAGCACAAAACAAGCTTCCACTTATAGGTGTTCGATATTGATATAGAACTATAATTATAGCCTTATCTCATTTCTGTAAAAAAAAGAAGAAGAAAAAAAAGAAAACGTTTTCTACACCATAAACATGCACACAAGATGCTCGAAGAGTTAAAGCTGCTTCTTAATTGAGCAAAGAAAAAAAAAAGTTAAAAGCAAAGGATAGAGTGAAAAAGAAAATGACCTTGATATTTAAACCTTATCCATTGTGTTCTTTTCATTCCTTTTGTCCGGTCTTAACGACAGACCAGAGTTCATGGCAATGACAGAAACTCCCTATGGTTCTTCTTCTATTCAGCTGCTGTCCTTTTAGCCAATAACTAGTGACTCCTCTGTGTCTCATCACACAAACAAATGGCCCTGGTGAGTTATTCTCCCCATTTCTGTTAAAATGGCTGGCTTTGTTTTCTCCGAGACAGATGGATGCTTACGGAAATGGGTTTCTCGAGGAATTGCTTATGATAGATTAACCTCTGCTCTTACACAGTGGTTTATGGTTTACACTATTCAGTAAAGTTAGCTGCAGCAGCTCAGATGGATAACTCAAACAGTGTTTAATATACTGTATACATTTAATTTCACATTCTGTTCATTTGTATAGCTACAGATATTCCAGCTGGTTTACTGCGACTTACTTCCCAAATAACTTCAACACACAATGCAAATCACTTCCAGAAACAGAAACACAATGCAAATCACTTCCAGAAACAGTTTGTTATGGGTGTGGTAGGGTTCTTGTTTTTTTTAAGATGTGTAACATAAGAACGTGTTTGTAATGGTAAGCTTTCGGCATTTGATCGTCTTTTTAAGGCAAAAATCAATCACGCTCTTGTAGATGTGGGCACGGTGATGGGATTCAGTACGCCAGTAAATTCCAGTTATTTCAGAGAAGTTATTGTATACGAAATCAATACAGCTCAACCCGTAGGCGGCAGTTTGCTATGCAGAGTGTCTGGATGGCGATATTTATACGTTTTTTAAACTTGAAATCTTTTTAATATTTCTAAACAGAATGCGGATCTGGATTTCTTTTTTCTTGGTTTCAAGATTTCAGTTGTTGCAACAAAGCTTCTTTACGTCTTTTCCGTAAACAGGGATGCCAGGTCTCAGTTAAATCCCAATATCTCAAAAAACTACACACTTGACCAGAGATTTTTGGGAAACCAAGAGTAACTAATTGTTCTTCTGTTCCCCTCTTTGTGCTGAAAACGAATTTCACAGTTTTATGGACAGCTTTTTGATTTGCAAGGTTATCCATAATCCCACAATTCCAATATTTTTATTATATCTTGCAACAGAAATTATTCTGCTTCTTGTATATACACTACAGTATGTGCACTTTAACTTTCCCATTTGTTTGTCATGGCATATGTTTGCAAAATTGCTATTTTAAAAAATTACTATTTTATTTATTAACCTCCTTGTTTCAAACGTAACTTAATTTGAGGTGAAACCACCTTAAGGTCACATAGTTTAGGCATATGCACACACATAAGATGCGGCTGATTGGTGGATGATGGATTGTGAGTTTCCCCCACGTTGATCCAAGGTCGTGCTTTCTCCCAGCTCTGAACACATCTAAAACAAGCACCCAAGAAAAGCAAATAGCTGATGCGGTGATTTCTGATTTACCATATTTCTTTGAAGATATGCAAATGAGCATGATTGCTAGTGGAGTAATTGTTTTATCATCATTCAGCTTGCTTGCTTTAACTATTAAAGGCCATTGGTCGAGTCTTCTGCCATTTGATATAAAGCTGAAGTCAGACTTAATGGCGGTAATTAATTAGCATTACTGTTATCTCATCTATGTGCCTGGATTTCAGTGATCAGCCTCCTAAAGTGGAGAATAATTAAGGCACTCTTATACGTGCACATTTGATCCCCTTACAGGTGTACAGGGAACAGCTTACTTTGTTAGACCGTTTCACTCCGAGGTAATGATCCCCTATTCTTAAAGTCTTCGTCTTTTTATTCTCTTTGCCTGGACTTTTTCGCAAAGTTCTTCTTACCCCTGGTGATTGTTGTATGTCCAGGATCGAAAGCTTTACCTCAGTTCAACTTTCCCCTAAATGGCTTTCCTGGCCAGCTCTTTTTCTCACTTTCCCTCCAACCCTCTCTCACTCCTCTGTGTGAACTAAAGCAAGGCCTGCTGAGTGGAAGAGAAGCACCGTCCAATGGTGTTCAATGACCTGCAAGGGCACATAGAAAGAAAAAAAGAAAAAAAAAGTGAAAGGGAGATAGAAAAAAACAAAAAGGCGATTGCCAGACAGCAGGCCAGCTCAGTGCCGACTGTCCAGCTCCAGCAGGGATTTGTCTCAGTCGAGCAGGATATCTAAAGCACCAAAGGTTACACAGGAAGCATTATTTCTGTCCATTTGGATTCTCAACCCTTGTTTTCAGGGACAGCCACTGCAAAGAGCCTCGCTTGGCTCTGTCTGAAATAACTACAACACAGCCTGCTATGGAGGAGAGGACGCCTGTGGGGATTGTTATTGCTCAGCCAATGCTCAAATTAGGAAATGGCTGTGGGTGAATTATTTCATGCCCAAACATAGTTGTGGTTTCGTATGAAAGGTTTATGTGAACTAAAATTTGTCAATGGTCAAGTTTCATTTGTGATTCTGTAGACAGAGGGTGTTTATGTGATGTCAGAAATGTTTTACTTTGCAAAAAAAGTATTGTTGATTTGTACGTTCCTTATCTTCATCATCTCAAAAATTTGCATTTCCAGACATTTAGAAATTCAGCTTAACCATATGATCACACCATTTACGGAGACTTTTAAGGCACCAGGTTTAAACATTCCTTAGCAGTTAATTCAATGGAAGAGTACTCTTACTTACTGGAACCTGCATGAGTTCCTTCTATTAATGCACATAACAAATGTCTCCATACTTAATGGAGAAATGGCAGCAGCAGGAAAGCCTGACCAGGCATATATGCTCCCAAAGGAAGTCTTGACAGTCCCACCCTTTCCCACAAACACTCTTGACCAATCCTGTGTGCTACCACAGTTATTATATTTGTTTATACCTGAAATCATGAAATACTTTGATGATGTAGTCTGTTTGCAAGTGAAACACAAAACAAAAAAAGGCCACAATAAGTTATTACATGTGGAAAAGGAAAATATTTTATTAGATTTTTATTAGAAATATACATTGTGTTAAGATATATAAGCCTCCTGATCTTTCATGGTGAGATCTTTGAAATATTTAGATAAGTTATTTATCTGAATTTGAATTTGAACAGTATTAGGTATGCCTTTTCATTTATTTAATGCCCTCGAGCTGGAAACTTTATGGCAAATAATCCATTTCCGATCAAACTTTTGCTTGAACGCACACTTCAGTAGAAGAAATTAGGTATGAGAAAAATCTAAGCTTTTGTACACGGCACTTAATATGCTCAGTATCACAGTTTTGCAGTTTTGACCTAAACGGTTCCAGAGTGGTGCAATAGAAATGCTTTCACCTTATCATTCAAAGATTGCAGGTGTGATTCCAGGGTGACGCTATAGCCATCTGTAGCCGAGAGCCTAGAGACTAGATTGGATGCGTACCCTTTTGGGGACCATAATGACACTAGCCAATCATCTGCGTGTGTGAGCTCACATAAGTGGATGGGGCGGTATAGTGGATAGCGCCCCTAACGCTGCATGACATCAAAAAGATGTCGCTTCACTTGGCTCGGAGAAAGCATATGTTAGCCCATGTTCTGACGTGCTGTTCGATGTTGTTGATAGAAAAGGAGTGGAATTGGGCAAGACTAAAAGAAGGGTGAAAAAGGGACCTAGAAATAGTGCATATTACATAAATATTACATATTTAAGATATCAAACATTTACTTGATTTTTTTTAAAATACATATCTTCTGATTTATTTCTAATTACAAATGAGGAAAAAAAAAACATCCCTAATTTTTAATGTGGTCTCAGGGTTTTGGACCGCTGTACTGTATGTGCTGTAGTTGAACCTCTATTGTAACCAAACACAACTTGACTCCAGGTTTAGACATGCTGAAATGAACCACTGAACCCTTTTCAGTACTTGGCTACAGTGTATACTGTCTGTATAAGTAATTCTTCCTGACTTTGGGGTCAGGGAGAGTGTGAAGCAGGTGAGTAAATAAAAGACGTGTGTATAATGAATGCGACAGAGGAAATCCGTCAACTGGCTGGGTTTTTTTTTTTTTCCAGCCTTTCTCTCATGCTGTGGAGTCTCAGGCATGTATTTAACTTTGCATAAGGAAAAACAAGTGCTGTCTATTAACGATGACCTTCAAGAAAGCAAAGTTTTCTCATTTAGCCTATCCTATCCTATCCTGTCCTATCCTATCCAGTAGCTCTTCTTTTTAACGTCTGCATAGCTTTACTTAGATGAGATGTTTTAATGCAATAAGTGTTGACTCTGTACTTTGCTCTCCCATCATTACTCATTAATGGTCACTCACGATCAAGCTGATACACCAAGATCAATATTGTCAAAGTAGTCAAAATAATTTGACTAAAGGGTTCTGAAAAATGGAATTAAGCTGGTCATAAATGCAGGTTGTAAATATTCTCAGTATAACTGACAACAGCAGAATGCAAGCCTTTCTTCCTGTATTTTAGGAAAATCCTGTTTTCCTTTAGGGTTCATGTGCACGTCCAGACATGCAGGATGCTATACAGTGGATGATACTGCACTACCTTGTTAACCATGTGTATAACAATGACACAGGAACTATAAATGCCAGACTGGGTCTGTCATCTGTTTGGTCCTTAAAGCACCACTTCACTGAGCCTTTAAAATTTGCATGCCTCATACCAAAACCTCCACTTGTTGAATCGTGTATTCTAGAACATATTCATGTTTTTAAATTGTTCAGAAAAACTGCTTTAGATTTGTATGAAATTGTGGTTATGGTTTGCACTTAGTTGACCGGTTGACCGTAGTTAATAAAGCTACAGCCAAACCCCATCAACCACAGACCGTATAAACCAAACCATCTGTAAAGAACTGCTCAGGGCTTTTTGAAAAACCCCTTCTGATTTACAGCACGTTGAAGGTTTCATTCAACTCATCAGAAAAATAATGCATATATAACAGTAGTTTCCTAATAATGAATAAAATATTAATATTTAACTATTGCAAATTTGTAATATTTCTTTATTGTACTATGTGAAAGCTTTAAAGCACAAACTGTGTGTCATTTCACAATTGTAGCCACTGAATGTGCCAGTTAAACTGTTAAATGGAAACACTTTACACATCCTTAAATGCCGGGCCGAGGTCTGGATCCGGACCAAGTAACAGTTCATCTGTATCCTGATGCTTTCCTGATATATGAGGATAATTATTATCCCAGTAATCTGGTGTTTTTTTCCTTGAGGTAGCTATACACGTCACTCGGCAGAGTCAATCAACACAACAGTTTACCATGTACTGTATAGATAGAATGTGCGGAAGAAACAGGAACAAAAGCATGACAGACAATGGCTTAAAGGAAAAGAGTCTATAGAAACCGAACCTTCAAAGATGAATGGACAGATCAATGTAAGTTTATTCCTTCTTTTACTTAGTTTAAAACCAGTTTGTCTCATATGTTCTGAAACTGTGGCGATAATAAAAAGCAGTAATGAACCAGTATGCCAGAGCAACCAGAGTCCTTTCACATTCATTTACAGCTCAGCAACATGCAAATAAAGAATCACTAAAGATTCATTAAATATAGTTGTAAGGTTATCTACACGGCCATCAAAAACCAAACTGTCCATATCTTTAACGCAGTTATTGAAAATTGACAATATATATTATTGAAATGCTGTGGAAATTTTAAATTACATTGACTGCGTACATATAGAGATCTGAATTTTAACACAAAAAGTCCCCGGGTCAAAGAACATTTTATTGACTGGACTTTCTTAAATTTTTATTCAGTATCCCTGCACTAGTGTATGCTGAGGTAACTTTCACCTTGAATACATTTTTGTTACATATAAAATAACAATTGTTTGGTAATTTCTGCAGTGTCATGGCCGATTCTGAGCTCAGGGTTCTGTCCCTGTTTAGTTTTGCATTTTCTTCCACTTGTCCTCCAGTTTTCTTCCTGTAGGTGAATTGGCTGTGATAAATTGCCCTTAGGTGTAAATGTACAGTATGTGTGCATGGTGCCCTGCAATGGAGTCCAGGGTGTATTCCTGCCCCATGCCCAGTGTTCCTGTGATCCACCACTTTTCCTGGCATTGGCCCATTCTTGTAGCCCTTACATACACCAAGCAACCAATTTTCTTTTTTTCAAATTTTCATCTCCTTTTTGACTGATTCTTTTCACTGGAAGATTGTCACAATGCTGTGGCCTTTGTGTAATTTCTGTATAAATCATACTACTGTATGAGTTGAGCAGTGTGACACGTAATATCTTTGTCAGGTTGGGTGACATTTTGTATCATTTAGTGTCTTGATTTGCCAGATTTTGCTGGTGTCTGTTATATTGCGTGAATTGTAGATCTATTACACTGTATGCTGTTAACTGGGGATTTTTGATATGTTCAATTAAACTTTAATATTTAGTTTCATGCATCTCATTTATATCTGACTTTAATCTCATTATGGTCTTATATAGCTCATTTGCTTCTCTTTTAAATGCAGTTCTATTTCTCAAGTACATCTCAGATTTCTCAAATGTTTCTCAAAAGTATGTCGCTTTGTGTCTCAGCTATGTCTCTTTGTTTCTCCGAAGTGGGGTTTGGGAGAAATAGAAAAGACAAAGTCGAGCTTGTAATGAGACAGCTCAATTCAGTCTCATGAGACAAGGAAAAGCTCATTCTGAGCAACAAAATTTTGCTATGGGTAATCTCTGTCGCACAGCGGTTGGGTGGCCTTGTGGTATTATGGGGTATCTTGTTCCCATGGCAGCAAAGGGTCACAAGCCTCAGTGGGTGTGAAACAGTTGGAGTCAAGCAGATCCACAGCAATGTTCTGCAGTTCTTCAGTAACTGGCCCCTTGAGGAAAATTCCTTCTCCAAAACAGACAAAGAAAGAAGGGGAATTTCCATAGCAGAGGATATTTACATCTGAAAACATTTTAAAACATCTTCGAACGTTGAAACTGGAAACAGTTTGACGGGAATGTTTTTAGTTAAGCTGATCTATTCAGACGGTTTGTGTTACCTCTGATTTATATCCGATGGAGACTGCAGGGCACCTGTGGCTGAGAAATTTCATTGCACGAATAAAAGACTGTGAGAGTTTGTTTTTATTTCCTTTCTGATAAGGAGAAAACATAATCCTGAACCAACCTGAAAACAGAACAGCTGGAAACAAATAACCGTTATCACCCTGGGTATGGCACCATAATCATATCATTCAACAAAAAATGTGAGCCAAATCAATTTTTCAGTTTCCGATTCCAAAAGTAAATGTCTGATTATGCCTGTTGAACAGCAAATAGCAAAAGATAAATTGTATCATAATAATCTCAAGAAAGATTGCATGACTTCAGAAATGCAGGATATTTATGTTCCACATCACGCACAGTTGAGCCTTTATGGTTTATTTCCCAGGGAAAAAATGTCATGCTTTACAGGGGCTCGAAAGCCCTGCTTGGTCTGCATAAATAAAGGCATGGAAAAAAAGAACAGAAATATAGTTCCACACTGTTTACAAAGCATGCTGGGTCAAGTCAGAGTGCCGTTTCTGTTGGAGCGTTCCATAACTCTTACATTTAAGAGACTTTGGGTCCCCGCTGAGAGTCAGATTTGGTGTTGCATATCAATGCGTTGCGGCACCGTGGGTGGTCAGAACAAAGGTCAACAATTACAACTTTAGAACTAGGAATAAAAATATACTGTACCAATATTTGTATTGGGAAGTTTGTCCTGGTTTCCACATATATCCAAGACAAACCAGCCAGAACAAGGACAAACCATATTTAAGTGTACAAACCAGAATTTTCTACAGACGTTTTCTATCAAAATAACCTAAAGATTATTTAAATAACTGTAACTGCAGAATACAGTTTCATATACACAGTTATATTTTCTAGAATCGCAATGTCTCTAACAGAACGTCTCAGAGATCACTGGAGCCAGATAATGAATTCACTTAAACCTTTAACACCTTTCAGTCCGTCTTATTTGGATAAGGTCATGTAATACACCTCACCAGCAGTATATCTATATTACTTACTGGATGTGAAGTGCTTTGCATACAGTAAGTATCTCCCCAATTAACTTTTCTACAGCTTGTTGTAATCAAACTCGTGGCAAACGTTTGGTTGGAGAAACGGCATACTATTAGTGCTAACAGTCATTAGGGGCCTTTTGCTTTTATTATGATCATTGGGAATCTTTTTTTTCCCCATTTTGTTGCTCCTGGGGCAATTTTTCAATTCCACCCATGCCACTGGGACTGCTTTTTCAGGTTAAATTGTGAGACAGTCTTATTTGTGCTGTGCTATCGGATTGTGTTCCGCCTTGGTGCCCTTGATTCGACTTGATTCAACTTGACTTCACCCCATCTGTGTTAACACTAATGAAAAGCATAATTCCTGTGTGGGATGAAAAAGGCATTAAAATGACTCAAAACACATGTTCTGACTGTGATACCACAAACCAACATGGTCTTATACACTACTTGCCTGTCTGCAACAATACCACCATTTAATTTGTATAAAGGGTTATTGTTAGGGCTAGGATTGGGGTTAGTGTTCTTATACGAAAATGAATGAAATCAATCCACATGACCTCAACTTGTTTTTTCTTCCATTTTTTTTTTTTACAAGTTACTCATAATATCAAGAACAAAATGTGCAAAAAAAACCCAACAAATGTTGTTGTCTGTTAGATCATACAGTACTTTCTCACAGCTGATGCACATTAAAATTTGTAGATACAAACAGCTACAGTATAGCCTAGAGCTTTATACAGCACTGATCAAAGGTATTAGGCCATGCTGATGCCTCTACTGAGATCTCACACAAGGGGATGTGAAACACTTTTCTTCCAAATGGTAAAGTGTAGTTATTAACAGTAATGGAATTACCACAGGGAATACATCCTAACTGTCAAACATCCTGCTCTTAAATAACATCCAAAGTCTGGCAGTGTTGAAGCGAAAGCCTTAAAATGCATTTGTGCCGCTGAGCCGGTGAACAGCCTGTATTTTTAGCTTGAGTGAAAGCTGAAACTGGGGCCCTTTCAGAACTCATTCTTCCCCCCTCTTTCACCTGTCCAAAATACTGGCAAAGACCTGCAGTCTCTGCTCTCTCTATTTTAACAATCCTGCTGCGAGTGAATGCTTCCTTTCCCATAAACCCCTGTCATTTCATTGTCATTAATCCTTCACCGCTAAATCAGATGTATCAGGTTTTTACAAATACTGCTGAACTGGAAAAAAGAAAGATCTAATCAACCAAAAGCAACAATGTGCAATTACTCTATGTTACTTATTTCTGGTTTAATATATGTTGTCCTGTTATCCAATGCTTTTGAATTTTTCTTGCTACATTTTAAATGAATAAATTTCTACATTTCACTTGCTAACATTTCCACTACTAAATCACACACTGTATAGGCTACTAAGATATATCTGCTAGCTTCAGTGTAAGTTTATCTAAAGTCCTAACAAATCTAAACTCGAATGAGACAACAAATCTACGAAATCTTGCAGCATAAATGAGACACAATACCTCTTACTCTAGTCTGTTTGTTGCTACATACAACAAAGTTAGTGTTGTGACACTTAATGATTAGCATTCTGCTAGTCATGAATTACCAAATCATTATGACTAGCCGAATGCTAGCTAATATTTTTAGGATTAAGAATAAAGATGATAGTTAGCTGATAGTTAGCTCTACATTCTACTTGCTAACATTTTCACTACTACAGTACATCACATACTGTATAATCAGGTCTTTGCCAGTATTTTGTATGTGCTAGCATCAGTGGACATTTATCTAAAGTCCTAACAAATTTAAACTTGAAAGAGACAACAAATCTAACAAATCTAGCAGCATAAGTGAGACCTAATACCTCTTACAAACAAAGTTAGTTGCTACGTACAACAAACAAAGTTAGTGTTGTAACACATAATGATTAGCATGCAGCTAGTGATGAATTACCAAGTCATAATGACTAGCTGAATGCTAGCTAATATTTTTAGGATTAAGATATAGATGATAGTTAATAAAGATGATAGTTAGCTTATCTTTTTCATTCCTTTGCTGAAAGTAGCACTATTACATATAAGAAACTAATTTCAGTGTCCAATTTGAGCCAGAATCTTATAATTTTCTGTACTAATGTAAATGAATCATTTGAAGCTGTACTATTTATTGTATTTAAAGTAATTTATATTTATATAGGTTTTATAGGTCATTTAGGTTTTATACAGCATAATGATGCAAAGTCTTAGAACTTTGTGTTATTGCTGATGCTGTTTTCTTTCAACGTTAGAGCAAAAACTGATTTATTCATGCAAACATAATTGCATCTAGCTGATGGTAATTTTGTTTTGACCAAATCCCTTGGGCAACTATGGAACCAGGACAGTAACACTTATATTATCATTCATTTTTCACCAGTGAAAAATCAGCTATTCAACAAATACAACCATGTAAGACATTCCTAAATCAGGAATAAATATTTTGCTGTTGTTTTACATAATGTTAACAGAATAATAAAAAAATCGTGTCGGCTTGTTTTGAATCCGTACCTATGGTTGTTCGGCTGAACTGAGCTGTTTCTGTGGTTAAATCCATCTTGTCGGAAATCAGATCAGTGATCAGAAAGTCTGAATGAGAGCTGCTTTGCAGTCTGCTGACTGCTCCCTTTCACCCCAGCTGAATAGTTCTCCTTTGGTTTAATTTAGTGCTTTGGCGCCTGGCGGCACACACAAAGCAAATCCCTCGTGTACCAGCGCAGAACATTGTAGCTGATGAAAACAATCTTTCCTTCTTTCATCCCCAGCCTGCATTATGTGCAGCTTTAATAAAGCCAAAATCTAGCGTTTTTCCTTTAAAGTATTCAAATGAGTATTAGAATAATCTGAAATTATAAAATAATTCTGAAATGATATAGTGTTTGAAATATCCTCTGAAATAACGCTCTGCTATATGTGTATGTATAATGAATTGGATATACATGATGAACCTACATAATGAATGTACTGTACTTCTTGTAATATGTTCCAGGGTGTTAAGTTTACTAATATGGGGTGTTTATTCTGCACATGAAATTACTTTTTAAAAAATGCATATCAGGCTCAGTATTCTTCTAGTTAAATATCATATGTTATGTATATATAAATAATATAAAAATTTCGTTACAGTTTACCTACGTAAAAGAAAATAATAATAATAATAATAATTGCTGTAAGGTGACATTTATCTTATAGTTGATGGAGAATATTTCTTCAATCCAATAGAAATCATTCCGATTAGAGTTTCCAACTTAATTGTTTACATGGATGCTGATCCAATAAGAAGTGTGTTTACACGCTCAAAGCATTTAATCAGAATATTACCTTTTTGACATGCATAAAGTGGTTCTGCTTGCTGTGAAGCCTTTAATCTACCAGAAATATAACAGAAGAAGAAGAACAGGAATAAGAAGAATATCAAGAATAATAATAATAGGAATAAATGTTTTTCTTTAGCTTTGAGGTTAGGTTACACTACCCATCTTATCTGAATTATGATTGCTTTGAATAAAAGTCTAAAGCAAAGACTGTAGGGTGAGAGAGTTGTTCCCATGGAGGGTATTGATCAGGAATATGGATAATGAAAGGTTTACATCACCTCTCTCATTCAGATTGAAAATTTCATCCAGTTGGGCTGGAACTCGTCCGACTGAAACGTTTTACATGATGCGTTTTTATTCTGATTGGTCTATTATTCCTATTATTAATGGATGATTAGGGCTAACATAAACACACTCATTGTAAGTACTAACTGTAAAACTACTACAGATATAAAATGTGAATCATGCATGTGCATGCGTGTAAGATATTTACTGTATGCTGATCAAAATAATAACAACATAAACAAATGCATACAATCATAAACACAACAACAGAAGAAAATGTCTTGGTTTAATACATGCGCATTGAGGAGACACGGCGAGCATTGAAAGGAGTCAGTTAAAAACAGATTGTCATAATTTAACCAAAAACAGAAGATTTGCACTCAGCATACTACTCCACCTACTCTTACTACTCCACCATTGAACTGTATGACTTAATCATTTGTTAATCTCTTGTCTGACTGGCCAATTAATAGTGTTTTATTTTACACTGTGTGAATGTGACCAATAAGTGTGACTGATATAGCATGTACAGTAGGATCGTTGCCAAGGAAATTAGTGAACACATGAATGCAGCATGATAGTGATTGTGATTAATTTTTTAATTGCTTGTGCAGCCCTAATACCCACTTCTACAAGGTTTAACTTGCAGTGTAAATTGCAATGCATGAGCACAATTATCACACTGTTTATTCTCTTTTTAGCTTATAAATAAATGTAGATTGGATACTAGTTCTTGAAATCTTTGCTAGAAACTTCATTTAAAGTTTGATCAGTGAAGTACACAAAAAAAAAATTACTAAAAAAATAGTGAAAAAAATTATAAAAATCAATCTCTGCATATTAACTGGCGTATATCCTTGCTAACATATACAAGTGCACATATCTTGACAACCTTCATGACCGTGACAAGTGCACGCATAATATATTATTAAGATGTCATTAGTTATGATGAGACAGCTCTTTGTCGTCTCAGGCGTCTAAAGCATTCTGTCGATGTGATGCGCATTCTATTAATGGTGTTGTTGCTATCTTTACATTTCAGCATCTCTCATCTGTCCGAAGGTGTGACATTCCTGAATGACATTAAGAATTGAGAATGATTAGCAGATATGTCACTGATTGATTTGGGAAATAAATACGGAGATGTGGAGTTTGTATTCGCTTGACCATAAAGAACATTTCAGCACATTTCAGGGTTCTTTCACCATTTCCAATGAAACGATCCTTGAGAATAATGAATTTATATTTTGTGGGGAAACTTAGTTTTAGTTCTCTAGGGCACCAGTATATATGGTTCAGGTTCAAACATTCATTAATCAACTGAAAGGTTTGTAAAACAAAGTAAGGTTTTAAAAGTATAGACTTTTTATATATGTTTCCTTTCTATTACTAAAAAGTGTTCTCCATGTGCTACTTTCCATCTGTCAGTGACCAGATTTGATCTGACCTTTCGGACACTTATCGTCGGATTGTGCTCATTTCACTAATGTAATACTGAATTCAGAGCCAGTTATAGTACTTCCTTTACCTTCTGACACAAAAATGGTAACTACAGGGCAGAAGCCAGCTGGTGGCCTTCAATCAGTCCATCTTAAGGAGAGGTTGGGTGCTGAGAGATTGATAATTAAGGCTAAAAGCACACCCAGGCTACTGCCTTCATTGATAATTACCTTGCAGAGTGGCCAGCCGTGAAAACCCTACATCTTTCTCAAGAGTGGTCTCTAAAACTAATATGCAAACCTACATGAAAACACAGGCAGTCTGAAAGGCACACATGTCAAACTCGTGTCTCACTATCTCAGAGCATGGCCCTGACTGGTGCTCTATATATGGTGCATGATTCATGCGTGCTCCCTTCGTGGCCCCTAAGCCCTTCACTCTTTCAAAGCACTCCTTAAACAGTGCATGTTCATTTATTATTCAGTTTTACAAAGAGCGTGGGAGAGAAAGAAAGAAAAGAGGGAATGAAGTGCTCTTCTCTTCTTCAATGACCGCTACATTTTTGTCCTTTTGCTGAGGTTTGTGTAGGCACATTAAAACCCGTTGGCACTAAATGGTGCTGCAAGTTTTGCTACAAATGATTTAATTAAACACAACTTGAAAAACCAACACGGGACACCTTTTTGTATGCTAATTCATGTTCAGGTCATTTATTGCACAAAATTCATCCACATTAATGATTCCAGCAAGGAATTTTCTTTTCTTTTTTCTGTAGCCATGTTTTCCTACTTCTGAAGCACAAAAATGATATAATACCATGTTTCACTTCTCGCTAAAAACTTAGGATGCAGTGATGCAATTTTCCCAGACCAAGTACTTTACAGTATGTGTACATGCTTTTTGAAACTTGTCAGTTTTAATTGTGGAGATGAAAAGCACACACATACATGTTTACAGCATAGGCCTACTAGGCTTGTTCTTTATAACATTGGCTTTTTGATTTTAAGTAAAGGCATCAGGGTTGCAGTGGAAAGTGGGTTTTGTTCCACTTCATTAAAGCTTGTGTACTGCTGTAAGTGACGCCACCATGGCGTAGTGGTTAGCACTGTCGACTTGCACCTTCAGGGTCGGGGTTCGATTCCTGCTTTTGCTCTTTGTGCATGGAGTTTGCATATTCTCCCCATGCCTCCACAGTCCAAAGACCATGCAAGTTAGGCTAATTGGCGTTCCTAAATTGTCAGTAGTGTGTGAATGACAATCGGATGCCGAGCTGGCAACCCGACCCCTTAAGTAACTGCTATAGAAATGACGGACATATCTCCAGGCTGGGGGGTATCCGTCACCCAATGTGCAGAATGGCTCATGAACTGACCAAAATACCTAAATCCCCAAAACTCTTGTCAGTAAAGTAAGTTTCACTGACAGAATTTTCAGGACCCAAAATTGGTTGATTGTTAACAATGTTCTGTGTTGTTTTTTATTTTACGTAGCATTGCCTGTAGCATTGCTTGTTTCTAACCTAGGTGGGATATGTGTGTGTTGTGCTGCTAGCTGAAACCTCCTCATATGTCTTTGTAGGAAACTAGCACATCCTGTAAAAGTGCTGTAATTTTGCTCTTTTTTTTTTGCTCCAGGGAGGTTGCAAATATTCTGGTATTATCAATAACGTACTGTAATTAGTGTAGCTTCACTTGGCTTGG
>JAOVVB010000050.1:17965315-17986916 GCA_028570985.1 Heterobranchus longifilis | reverse complement strand
TTTTCTTCTTTACTTATGGTAATCTGCATATCACAAAGTGTATTTAACAAAAGGTTTTCACTCGGTATGACTTAAGTTTCAAAGTGATCGCACTGCCATATGTTAGAAAGTGCAGTTTTTCATAAATGTTTAATAATATATATATATATATATATATATATTTTTTTTTTTTTTTTAAGTACTCAGAGATATGACCACTTTTTAGTTTTGGAAAAGGTTTATGGATAAAATCTCACTTCAAGTTACAGTTCCTACAGTGTATATATTGAAGAGATAACTAAAAACTATTAAAGCTATTTATTTGAGAACTATTTATTTGTATTTATCAGTTGAAATAAATTTTAAAAAATGTTTTTAATGGACGATATGACATTTGTAAATTACAAATATTTGCTTTTGAATACATTTTTAAGATTAAAGAAGAAATTTTAACTTAAGAAATAAATTAAGATTGTCTCTTAATCCTTTAATTAAGTGCAGTTAGACTGTTGTGTTTAAGTGTTAAGACTCGCAGGGGACTTGGAAACTCTCCAAAGAAGAAAATATTTATAACATACTATATCTTAACTTGCTGTGAAGCTGGGCTTACCGTGCAAGATCAGCCATGATACAGAACACCTAAAGCAGAAAGGGGTTAAGGGCCTTGCTCAAGGCCCAACAGTGGCAGTATGACAGTCCTGGGACTTGAACACCCAACCATATGATCAGTAACTGAGAGCTTCAGCATTAACCTTAACCAATATTATGTCACGATTTTAATTTTAGTACAATATTTTGTAATTGCATTAAATGGCATAATCTGCTTTCTACTGATCTGTGTGTGATTAGGTGTATGAAGGAGTCTTGAAATTATACGATAAATAATGCTTGATCTATTCAGATTCTATTAGATTTACCAGTGAAATGGTATTAACAAGATAGACATAAAAGTAAAAAGTTATAAACCAGAAGTTTAGCAGCTTATTATTTCAGGCTTGTGACCCAGTCTGATCTGGGCAAACGGCTGTATTTGGATTTCGAATTCTCATCATTCTTGGGCCTTGAGAAAGTGTTTGTATAATGAGCAATGACTGAGCCAGACATTTTATCAGATCCTGGCGTGTCTGAAACGCAAGCCTCACTCCTAACTCTCTGATGAGTTCATGCACGATGCTTGGCAGGAGTAAAAGATCCAAGATTTTTGTTCCCTACCACTAAAGCACCTATTGTGGAGGAGAAGATGGGAATGTTATTTAAGACAAAGAATACTAAAAAAGAAACACCCCCTTTTTGACGGTTTTCATCATCTGACAGTAATGTGTAATGATTTTTGTTTAATGTATGTGCTAATGTGATATACTGTACACTAGACTAGAATGACAGCATAATGATTTAATGTTAATTTTCCAGAATTAAACGCTGCTTTGGGTAAGACAGGAAAGAAAAGCTTTCCTGATAAGAGAGCCAGATGCAGATGTGTAGGTGTGGTATAGGCACTTTTCTACTGGGTGTTTCATAGAAGTAAACATTAAATATCTGCTTTTAGAAGTCATATAAAAATGTGATCCAAGACCTCCATTTTGGCTGCAATGGATCTGTAATCTGTAATGGATCTGTGTGGATCTCTAAAGCCACAATAGGCATTTTGCTACTGCTGGAGTTGTAAAAAATTCAATTCACTTAAAAGAAAACACTGTTCTCTCCAATGAAATCTAGATCTAGCTTCCTATTGAATCAGCCAGAAGCAGCAGTGGAAAAGAACAAGGGCATGAGGTCATACCCTTAAGATGAACCAGGATCAAAAGGGAGCCCATGCTTGTCTTGATAACACCCAGTGGTGGGGTTTTGATAATTACACTGATAAGTAACGTTAGATGCGAGCTGTAAAAATAAGTCTTTTATTTGTGGCAAAGGTTTTTGAAAGGAGTATCACCTTTCAATATTAAGGAGAAGATGACGTTAAAATTTCAATACTATTTTGATTTAGTACAATGTCCTCAATACTAAATTATCCAGTGGAGACTCACAGACTTAGAGCATTTTAAGTCTTTTAGACCTGAGCTTCTTTCTTCAAGTTTAGTTTTTCAAACTCCAGGGATTCGTGAAGCATAACAGCGGTGTGTTAATATATTTTTTTATTTAATTGACAAAAAAGTTTGTTCATTTGTCCAAGAACAAAAGACTCAATACTGGTCCAATAAATAATCTTCCTGAAATCAATCGGTAATTAGGCTTTAATAAGGCAGTCTGTGTAAGAATTGTTTAAGTGTTGACTGAGTTAAAAAAAATAAAATCAAAATTGAGAGCCCTTGCTGTAGATAATAGGTTTTCCTGATGAAGACCTCGAAGTTGTCAGATCCTTGTCAAGACCTCAAAGTATCTGCCATTATCTGCTCTGATGTTCTCAAAGGTCTAATCCTTGTTATTTCAGTAGCTCCTGATTGAAGCTTTAAAGGCAGCAGGGGTGTCAAATTCAGGTCCTGGAGGGCTGCAGCTGTTTTCTCTCTTCTAATACACTGAACTTAACTCAGGATGGCTTGGGTAATTAGCTGATGAGCAGAACAGAGTGTGTTAAATGAAGCTGCTGCGTTCCTCTAGGAGTAGGACCTATCTAGACGTCAATGGTACTGTATCTGTTTTTAAAAGGGTAACGATTTAAAGCACTACAACTTACAACTGCCCAGCTAGTTTCTAGATTCCAGATAGTGTGTTTAAACATTCCCACCATTCCACTAAATACTGCAGTGCCATGGGACAATTGCCCCGCCAACTCCTGCATGCGAAAGCTGATTCACTGAGAGGAAGTGAGAGACCTGGGTTGGACCAGAGGCTATACAGTCTGTAGCAAGTCCTTCATCTTCTCTGAGCAAGGATCCCCACTGAGAATAGCTTTCATTTCCCACTCTCTATGATCTCTCATCAGTCTGACCTACAATCCCTCTTTCTCTCTGTGAAGAATGAAAAGACTTTCCTTTTATCCCACTATCCTTTCCTCTTGCTGTGTAGTCAACTCCAGAAGCTGCTGATCTGTAAGAAGAGAACTTCACCTACATACATTTTCTCACTATCTAGATGAAGTGACGTCCTTTATTTATTAAGAACGCCCCCCGCCCCCACACACACACACACCAGCATTGCACGGCCAGGATCTGTGTGTTCATTTGTTGCTTGAAATAAATAAGGTTCTTGGGTTGCCCATTTATTTATTCTCACCATGGCATGGCAATTAACCTTCATCCCACCACCTTGCTGCTTTTAGCGGTGAACTGTGCTGGCTTCCTAATTGGATAGTTTGTGCTGGGTTGCTGCACCATTAAAGGAGACTGTTTCTGTCTGGGTCATTCAGGCAAGTCAATTCATATTACCTTCCATTGACAAAGTGTGGTTTAGTTAGCCCTCCATCAGTCTCATAGAATACTCACTTTTAGGTCCAAGATCAGACACAGTGCAGTGACTTACTAATGCTGCTTGCAAGGTGTCCGTGTGTGAAAGAGGAAAGAAAATTACTGAATGAGTAAAAGCCTGATTGAGCACCACAATGATAGCAGTGCACAGCTTGGTATTTAACTAAGCTAAATGCAAGTAACATAGGCACAATTTCTGTTTCTTGCCCAAAAAAAAGTCTTGCTAAAACATTGTTTTTAGCACACCCCTGCTTTCCCACCAGCCAGTTTCCCACCCACCATCAAGGGCCAACTTCCCATTAGGTCAGGTGACCGCTTAAACATGCTTTCTCGAATAGATGCAAACACATTGAACCACATTTTTTAAACCTGCTGTTTGACCCCCTTTTTTTATAGATGATCTCACAAATCTGCTTGACTGGAGTACAGTGTAGGTTATCGGGGTCAAATTTCAAAATCTTCGTTTTGTGCAAAAATGCATTCCAATGTTCAACTGAGACTCATTTGGAGCTTCTGCAGCCCTACTGAGCTAAATAGTTATAAATAGTTGTTGTTTTTTAGTTACAATGTACTTTAATCTTGTCTTTCCCTGTAACTAGCTGTATGGCTAACCAGCAATAACTGGAACTGGTTAAATTTGTATTAAATCCGCTGTAACTTTGAAAGATAGCAACTCGATTTAGCTCAACGAGCTTGCAGAAGCTTCATATGCGTCTCAGCTGACCTTCGGAACTCGTTTTTGCATAGAACGTGGGTTGTGGAATTTGGTGCCAGTTACTTGACTCAACTCCCTCCAGTGGCTCATGCCTTCACAGTGGTGTCAGCAGTGATCCAGGCCTAGGGCTTCTCTCCCATGTAGTGCCGACTGGCCTTGGGCTGTTCTCAATTACCCCATTTATCATTAAGGCACCAGGGGATGCTGGGAGCATGCAGGGCATAGCAGGGCCAACATTGCTGACCATATGGAAAATCTCTTACCTGAAGCGGATGACACAGCTGACTGTTTTCAGAGCTGCTAAGACTTTCTACAATCAACCTTCTCAAGTCGTATGGATTTATATTCAAATTAAACCAGCCTGCAGCAATTAGCAAGTTTTACTGTAGTTTGGTTTAGGGTTGAAACATGAGGCACTCCACTGATGAGTGTATGGCAGCAAGCACATTGACCAAATGTAACCCAGCCTATTTGTTCTCTATTTCACTGCAGTGTTAAGAGGATAAATAGCTGCTATCTAGTGTTTACTCATTCCTCTACTGTTTACCTTTAGATAATTAAGGCAACATACTGATAGAATATGTCGGGATTTTAAAAGAGCGCTATGGGTAAAAATGTCAATGGTTTTTAATGGCTTTTAAAGCAAACGTTTAGTAATTTACGGTTGTGATCAGACTAATAGATTTGTGTTTGTTTATTCACGGCAAATTAACTATCTTCAGTTAAATTGTCTTTATAAAATATAAGTCTATGCACTTAGAGTCATATTTAGGATAGCAGATCTCGAACTATTTTGCATCCACGGACCTTTTTATCTGTAAAATAAATTACACCGATCACCTCAGTACAGATTTATGAATATAATTTACATAACAACATTTACACTTTATGTACACAACAGCATTTAAAGGCATGCAATAATATTTTGACTATTTATTGCAGAAATGGTTCCTGACCATTCCAGAAAGCACATTAGAATATCAGGTAGTGTTCTGGTGAAGTAGTTTATTACCTAATTTTCTTTAAGTTATAAGATTTAAAAATGAATAACTCAAAGAAAATTAAAAACTCTGAACATTTTCGACATTGTTTTTGTTTTGCTGTTTTAAAAAAAATATTATTAACATAAATTTTTTTAAAATTATTATTAACAATAAATATTATTACTATTTATTATTATTATTATTAACTGATAGGCAACACATAGGCAAAGAAATAGCACAGATACACATGATCACATGTTTTTATGGTTGTGTTTATGACACGCACATATGTACATATACTGTAAAATGATCATTGACCTATTGTATGCTGTATTGCTGGCACAAGTCTGTGCCACTTGGGTTTTAGAGGAGTTCATTCAGTTCAAGTGACTAGTCAAACAGTCCAACAGTAATAACTATATAACAAAAGTAATAACTTATTAATATTGGATTGTTAACTCCCCTGCTGGAGTAAAAAAAAAAAAAAGAAATCACAGAGCCCTGGAAATGACCTCATTTTGAGAATTACTGTAGTAGGAAATCCAAAATTAACTTGTGACTTAAAAGAACCATGAAGAAATTTAGGTTATTAACTCTTTCGGATCCGCCACATGTCTGTGTACAACAACATGAGAGAAGAAAAGCTCCACATTTAACTGTCAAGCAAAGGCAGTTTTGAGTCAGTAACAAGTCTGTGACAGCTTGCTCTGGGCAGGGGCTATGTAGTTGTCTGCTGCAGGAAAGAGGAAGAATGTCAGCCAGTGGAGCTTAATCTCACATCAATTCTCATATGACAAGAGACAGACAGACTCTTCAAATCAGAATTTTCTGGGTAGAGAATTGTACTGCGCATGGTTGAAATGGCTTCGACTGTGTTTGATTTGTTAAAGACGGTTCTTAATGAAGATGAATGAGCAGAGATTAAGGTGCTCACTGAAGCTTATGCATGAGCTTTTTAAAATGCAAACATGCTTTTGAGTTAGTGTTAAATGTCATGTTCTTCATAAAATAGTCTTTTCCCTTTCTAAATTTTATATACAGTAATGTTGACGAATTAGATAACTTGGCTGCAGAAGCATCATGATAAGCAGAGTAAATCCTTCACATTCACTATAAAAACATATGTTTATAATAATATTTTTAATCGTGCCTGGCATTTGGCTGTGAGAATGTCTGTGTTTTGGATTTTCTTGTGACCTTGTGTGTGTAAAATCATTAATCCTCATTAGTCCAAAAGGGTCAATTTAAATAGCAATATACTCTAATTAAAGAGCTATAACAGAGGGGAGGGTTGTGCTATTATATTACAGTAGATGCACACAAAGTGTTGTGGAAATAGTGTAATAAGCTCTCCAGACACTCATTGCCCTGTGTTTGAACACTCATGGTAGCTCTAAATGAGTTATGTATCCCTTAACACAGGGGACAGTCAGCATAATGCCCTGTGGTATGGCAATGATTTGTAATCCTTTCTTTTTCTATTTTTCTATTATTTTCTTTTTCACCTTTACATGATATTTATAAATGATTTAATATATGTATATAATGCATAATGTAGAAACACATTTTAGTTATGTAAAGTGAAGTAAATTTGATTTTTTTTCTCTTGGATTGGGTGAAAATGTTGCTTTATGCTATAAGAGAACAGCTAATATGTAAGATCAATGCATGTTTTTAATATTTTATGTAAACCTATGCGTACAATATTAGCTATTATTAGACATATCTTTCTACGCTGTATTCAGTTAACATCTCAATATCTGCACTCTGAACTCAATCCTTAAAAACCAGATGGAATGTTTAAAACAAGAGACAGTTCTATAAATACTTTGGGGGAAAAAACATAGCCAGTAGCCAAAACACAGTATTGGTGCAGATTTTATTTTTGTTATACATATAATACAGAAAATGCGTGTGGCAAAGCAGTTACTTCTGAAGTTTATGCAACATGGAAGTGACTGATCTTGCTTCCCTTAAAATTTTAAGTTGCTTCACTTCTGACGTTTTAGAGAGATGATTTTATACGTGCTCCAAAAATGGCCATGCTGTATTTCAGTGTTATACTGTCTCACTTCAAACAATAAAAATTTAAAATGCAAATTATTCATATTTCTTTATGAATATTGGTGCTAAAATTGGTGTAAGCTTCTAGAAGCATATGACCTGCAAAAATTGTTGCTTCAATTGTTTTTGGTAAAGTAAAAGCTTAGAAAGCAAAAAATCTGTAGTGTCCATCACCATGTCAAATTCATGCTGCAATATCTTAACAATTTTGCAATTTAGTATAATACAATTTATATTCTTTGTGTCCACTGGTTTATGTATTTTCATGTATTATTGGCCATAAATTGGCCATGTTTTATCTGAATGACAGTTAAGATCATTGAAAGATTTGAATTCAGATTTAAATTCAAGTTACACACGCTACATGTGTATGCATATTTACAAAAAACACACCATAGATTGTGAGATACACTATATTGCCAAAAGTATTTACTCGCCTGCCTTCACATGCATATTAACTTGCATCAGACCTTGAGTAACATCCAACTCTTAATCTAATGTTGGATGAGAAGGCCTGGATCGCAGTCTCCACTCTAATTTATCCCAAAGTTGTTCTATCGAGTTAAGGTCATCCACTCATCCATGTCTTTATGGACCTTGCTGTGTGCACTGGTGCTCAGTCATGTTGGAACAGGAAGGGGCCATCCTCTAACTATTCCCACAAAGTTGGGAGCATGAAATGTACCAAACTATTTTTGTATGCTGAAGCAATAAGAGTTCCTTGCACTGAAAGTAAGGGGGCTGAACGCAATGATTGAAAAACAACTCCACACCAGTTTCAACATGACTGCATGTCCATAAAAACATGGATGAGCGAGTTTGGTGTGGAGAACTTGACTGGCCTACACAGAATCCACACCTCTGCCAAATGCCTAAATGTAAATGTAAATGTAAATGAAAAAGGGTGTTATATGATTCTATCTGAAAATTCACTTTTTTACCTAGGTGAGACACTTTTCAGCACTAATGCCATGTTTTGGCTGAAAGCAAAAAAAAAAAAAAAAACACCATGCCTCACAAATGCTGGCATCGTGCTTTGGCTGAGTTAAATTTCAGTTTTTACGTACAGTACAGTGTGACTGATTTTAGAGCAAGTGTAAAAATGTTCATGACTTCTTACAGCTCCTGTCACCACCAATGGCAGCTCAAGTTATTCTGCTGTCTGTCTGCGCTGTGCTCAAATCCTGTAGGCCTGTTTCATGAATACATATTGTTACTTAGTATCTTGATGCAATCTAATAATGTTGTAGTGGGGAAAAAAAAGAAAAAGAGAGAAAATATATTACAGCATGTCACACACAACAGGAATCGGGTAGCATCCAATCTCCTCTGGTAGATTTATGATTGTCTGACTGGATGGAGATTGAATGTGGAATTGGGGTGGTCTTAAACATTGCTCTGTGCCTTTTATCAAAGGCTGGCATCTTTGGATGAAAGCGCTCGTATTACACAGTGTAAAAGCGTTTCATTACTGGAGTTTGGTCAGGACTAGGGCAAGGCAAAAACCTGTGAGAATCAATTAAGCCATCAGGGTGGACAGTAATAAGAGTTGTAATAGACAGTCCGGATCTCATGGGGAAATGCACTCTATTCATCACCATGCTGGATTGGTTGTATTTATCACTGGCACAATAAAGACAGCTTATTGGATTGATTCCAAGCACCATCTCAGATCAAGAAACAAGGGCCAAAGCATGTATAATTGAAGGAGTAAAATTGTTTTTTTTATTTGATAGGGTGCCAGTTCAAAGAATCCTACTTTTGGTCTTTAAATCCACTTTTGCTTGTTATTTTGGCATCACAATAATGGATTATCTTTGAATAAGGTGAAAACAAACTCATTAAAAAGGGGATTGAATGTGGAAATCTGGGTTTTTGCCTGAAAACAGAAAGCGATATTGCAATGTTGGATCTTAACCCATTTGGCAAAAGCGTCATTTTTCTAGTGTTTGGAAAGTATCAGAGGACCCTGAGGGGGAAATCAAGAATAACAGAGAGAGAAGGGAGAGGAGGGAGTAGAAGTAGAAACAGCAAGAACCCCTTTGGTATTACTGCATCCCATCCCAGTTGCTCCATCTGGTGATGTTGCGGAAGCCAATGCCTATGGGGGTGTCAGCCGTATGGTGACAGGAAGCTATTGCAGGCCTAGAATACAGCCACTATGGATGAAAAAAGCCCTGAAATAAACAAGTCGTGTGTCTACCCAGTGAACGATGCGTGGAGCAGCCATCAATGGTGACCTTCTCAAGCAAATTAATGAGATCATAACATTTCATTTAGGCGCTTGTGTCAGAAGTAAGACACCTACATATTACAGTGTAATGGGGTCTTGGCATTTGGAAAAGCTCCTCTTGAAGGAACATCTTGATGAAAGACGTTGATAAGACTTTTGCTTTTTTTCTTGTATCCCACAATTCGGTTTGTTGAGCACTTTTCAGGCCTTTCACTGTCTTTGCATTGTGTTAAATAATGGAGCTATGCTATAATTCTGGTAGTTGAAGAGCAGTTAATTTTGTAGAGCAAAACTATTAATATGATGAATTAATGAAGGTGAAGTAGGAGCCATCAAGCATCTTATTTTGTAGGTGACCTTTGACTAGGACATCACTGCCATCTGGCCACACATGGGCATCTCTAATCCCTCTACCACCATCCTTCACAGTAATTGGTATCTACAGCTTGGCATCATCCCCAAAACGTGAAATAAACTCTCTCTCTCTCTCTCTCTCTCTCTCTCTCTCTAAGTTATTAATGGAACATTGGAAAGATCTGTTCACTTCTTCACCCACCCTGCTGTCCATGGCCATAAATACAGAGCCCTGTCGTACAGAATCCATGTCAATTTGGTAGCTAGCTAAATTTTCAAACACTCAGGTCATAAAAAAATATTGACTTATTGATTCAAGAATTATTTGTAATGTCAAATAAGAGTACAAGTTTTTAAAATGTCAGCGCTTATTCTAAGTGTTTCAGTATTTTGTTATAGCTAATTTCTGTCTGAATCACAATCCCATTACCGGAAGTATGCTAGCTTACATATAATTAGCTATAAAACAAAATACAAATCTCAAATACAGAAACACTGTATAAAACATACTGATTTATTGCTGGAAGCATAATTCTCAGACAAGACTATAACAGAAACCAACTCACCATTATTTTTGACACCATGGGAACCATGACATGAGGGGTGAAGCTATGACACTGGCTAACTAGCATACAATAATTGTAGCCATGGTCCAGTTTCCCACACTAGCTCCATTCTATTTGGACAGTTAGAACAAAGTCATGCTAGATACTGACACAACATTAGCTCACTTTGATTCATTGCTGGAGTAAAATCCAAAATCTTTGCTGGTTTATAACATTCCTGTTGCCTCAGCTGTAGCTAGCTCATTCAGCAGCCAGTTTCAGCTCATTTATTGTTGACAGATACTTATTAAGGTAAATTAAAGTACACATATATGCTTCTTTTCATTTCTTTAGGTGCCTCGTTGTTTTAGCACTGGATTTTGCACACTTAGCATTTCCGAATAGTAAATCTGGAGGCATATCCGTAACCTGACTGACATGTAAAGGCGTGTAAACACAAATGAATACCTCAGAATGGAGCCGTGTTCGCTCATTTGAAAAGATATAAGGAGGCCTCCTCATTAGCCATGTCTTCTTAGAAACGGATTAATGGGCCACTGCTTTGTTTCTGATGAGCTTGCATTGCATGCCCACAGAGAGTGGCTTGGATTTGTTTGTTTACTTATTTCTTATTCCCGTTTTTTGTTGTGGCATTTTAATGGACACCGTGCCTTTTTTTCTCAGAAAGAGAGATGCTCATTCCCTGCTGTGAGAAATCCTATTTTAGTATTAGCTAAACAACAGAAAGCAGAATGGGGCCCCTGGCAAAGAATCAGGAATCCAGGGGAAGAGAATCCACAGAATGGTGATGGTAGATTTCTTGTACGAGGCCTATTCCCCATCACTGCTGACCTTGGAGGATGGTCGTGGTCCACTTCTGCTGAATACTTTATCTTGTGTTTGTTTTTGAGTATTTGCTGGCAGACTTGGTAAGATTTGTAAAGACTTGGCTTTTGTGTGTTTGTATTTATCCTTGGCAGGTGTGCCTAATCTGCCTTTCTAGCCTGAAACACACGAAATCCCTCGTGCTTCACACCTTATTTTACCGTTCATCTGTTTTCCACTGCGTCTGCGGGAACCATTCAAATACTCCCCTGTCTGCGGTTCTGCCTGTAAGGGGTTGCGTTAAATGATCAAAGAACTTTTCTCCTCCTGTTAGAAGATCACAAAAAGTAAAGCTTCAAAAATGGACTGTAATATCTCAGGTTATCTCGCTGCTCACGTAGCTCATTGGTCGGTAGTTTTTCGCTCGTGAGCCATCTTTCCATCTCTTTCAGTACAGTAATCTGAGACTTTTTAGCTTCAACTCCTGCTGAAATCAATTTTGCCTTAGCCACTCATCACAGGAAGACGGGGCAGTATCAAAGTGAATTGGACTCATAAACACATTTGATGTGAAATAGATCTCATTGTCTTCACTGCACAAGGAACTGAAGCTCTCGTTCCAAATGAGTTTTATCACAAGGTTAGACTGGGATCTCATTCCTTCCTCTTAAATACATTCCCCGCTAGATAGGATGCTCAAGAAGGAAAAGCTTCCTGAGCATGCTTTTGTGATTTATCGGTGTGAGGCGCACATGTGGAAAAGGATTTTTTATTTTTTTCATGGACAATGTCATTAACTAGGCTCGTGTGTAAGCGTGTCTTATAAGAGGGTGATGCATGGCCACCCGTTCTCATGGCATTACTTATGATCCATTAAAGCTCTCAGTGGGAGTTTTCAACAAGGTGTCCCTTCATCTCTAGCTGCTTATTCATCTCTACATCGATTTTAGATGGGAGGTCTGCAGCAAAAGAGATAGAGGGGTAGATAAAGCAAATTACAAATACGAATTTCACTTATTATTTTTATGACTTACATCTAAAAGCAATTTATTGGGTGTAGATAGCTTGTCAGGAGTTGATGGATCACTGGATGGGACTCTCAGGAATTGAATAATGCGTGTAGAGAGCCTGTGGTTATGTGTATGAATTAGTTTTGCAATTTTATATGCAATAAATCACATTTCGTGTCGTCTTTTTTTTTGTAAACAATTAAAGGTAGCAATCATGGAAACACAAATAATGTGCATTATCTGTAGAAAATCTTTAATTTCATTACATCAAGCTGAATTTTTCTTCAGTCGTATCAAGATGCCTGGAAGGTACAAGATTGTAAACATGGTTATAGAAAGGGAAAGGGAAAGGACTCTACAGACTCACCTTTTTATGAATCCACTATAGTGCATTGATCGTGAGAACACTGATGAAGCTGCATAGGACACACTGACATTGAGTTTCAGGAATGGCTGTGTGGGGGATATGTGAGTGTGTGGAGGGGTAGGCAGCTCTTATTGTTCTCACTCATGTGAAAGGGGGTGATCTTGGACATTCCCAGCTTGTGTGTGTGTGTGTGTGCGCTGTAGGGCTTGGGGCTGTGTGCCCTCAAAGATTTTATGCATGTGCTAATGAAGGCATGGAATATTGATGAGTGGTCTGGGAAAGTTGGGTAGGGGGGGTCGAAGCAAAAATACACATGCACGCACGTACACACAAGCATGCTCACACACACATACACACACACACACACACACACACAAAATATGTGCATATGTAAAAGGAATTCTGCAGTTATTTTGAAGCATCCATTATATGTGAAGTCTCACTATATGCACAAGTGCTTTACTCGTCTGGATGAAACAGACCACTGCACTAATCAGCTCAGAAACTAAAGCTCAGATTCCTGCCGTACACACTCAAGGTCAAAAGTGATGAAAGAGCTACTGCTTCCAGCCACATCGGTCACGCTTTGATTTAAATCCATTTTAACTAGACAGATTTTATGCTATCACCTACTTACTATGGTCACTAGTTCAGTATAGCAGAAATAACTGTAAATCTCATATCTCATCAACTTGATAACTGACTCAGCCTGCAAAATGTGCCCACACAAAGATCTCATCAATCCCAAAGCAGTATTTACATTGTCTTTTTAGAGCTGACTTTAGTCTTGTTGGCAAATATTCTCACATAATTTATTTCAGTAGATTGAAGTATAAATCACAGTTTCGTTTTGTGGCTGTTCTGATTAAAGCTCCAATCCAGATTAAATCCATGCAAAAACCACTGCACTGCTTCTTCAGTTTGTCCATTATATGAAACAAAAACATCATGTCACAGAACACTGTGCCTTTTGTATAATTGTTGCCTAAAGGAAAAAGGCTGAACTGATCATCTTTACCAAATGATCTAATGCTGGTTGTACATTTTATAAGGAATAAAATGAGTCATGCGAGTGTGAAGCAGTTGTTTTTAACATCTGGCTTTCAGTTCAGATAAGTCAGGTTAACGTAATTGTATTGAGACTGCAGGCAGTTACTGTTACCTAGGGAGTCTTTTGAGTGGCTTTGGCTCTGGTATGCTTCTATGTGAATTAATTTCTGCCTTCTTTTTCCTCCCATGATTTTTGGGGAACTAAATTGCATCCAGATGTTTCGTGCACTATTTTCCTGCACACTGTATTGAATTCGATTATTGTTCCAGATGTGGGATGGAGATACCTGAGGTAAGACTCAGTTTTATTTTATAATGTCTCAGAGCCCCTGAAAGGCGGTGAGTAAACTGCCGATGAAACACTTAGATGGGAATGTTTATGATTCTCCAACATGATGTAAGAACAGAAGAAATTTACAGCTACAGTTCCTTTCATAAGTGTTCACCCGCCTTGAACTTTTTCCATTTTGTAACGTCACTACCTACAATTGAAATGGACTATCAGGATTCTTATCATCTGCTTTTCACAATATATGGAATGACCTGTGACACAAAGGTTCATTAAACCAAAAAGCAGCCATTTTTTTGATTGCATACTGTAAGTATTCACCAGCTTGGGCACCATATGTACAACCAACTTTGGCTGCAATTACAGCATGCAGACTTCTGGAATATGTCTTTATCACCTTCGCACATCTGGATCCTGATATTCCACCCCACACCTCACACTACACTACAGATGTGTATTTGTGTTTGAGTCTTAAGTCAGCCAACTTCAAAATGGCTGACTATAACTTTAAACATAGAACATTTAGTATATCCAAGAAATTGCTCTATGTTTTAAGAGGCAAAGTCATCAGCTTCTCAGACTGTAGTGGTAGTGAGCTATAAGGATATCTTAGTTCACATGGATTTTTGTGGCTGTTAAGCTGATGGAAGAACTTTGGGAGGATGTAGCGTAATGGTGCACTGATCACGGCTGAATGGCTTATCAGAGGGGATGTCAGAAGCTGAGCACAGAGTGATATTGAAGAAGATCTACTTTCCAGCATTCTGTAAGGCTCAATCTGCTACGGGATTAATTATCTGTTTCGACTGGTGGGCTCAGAGATGTCTACACATCAGCAAAAGGCCACAGCGTTTCTGAGACAAAAGAACAGTCAGTCTCAGTCTGTCTGTACAGTAAGTGACAAAGAAATACCAAGCAGCATTCTGGACAATTTTTTTTATATTCATTAGCAGATATACAGAGCTTTCAAACATTGTGAAACTGGACTTGTAGGTCGTTGGTAATATTTCATATTGTCTTTTGAGTGTTTGTTGGAGTCTTGGTAAACTTTTTTTCTATGACATTATTCCATACGGATTTTACCGGGGTAAAATTGTTGATTAAGTTTGAAGACCGTTTCTTCGATAGATGGTGTTTTGCTGTTCAGGAATTTATATTTCCATGAAAGCTTTCAATTTAGAATTTAGATGACAGAAACGTTACAAATCCTTTTGTAGCTGCAGTGGGCTTCAATGTAGCAAGTAATACTTTCATGTTTTCTTTGTTTTCGGCTCAAGGCAGGAGCTTTTGTTTCGGTTCTAGGCCTGTCACCGCCCTTTAATTACCGTTAAGTGTTCACCACTTTTGTGCCCCACCTTGATTTTTTTTTTCTTTGTTCTGAAGTTATACTTAATCCATGCTTCTTATTTTTTTTACACACTCTCTGGTTAGGCCTATGATCATTTTGTCTACCTGTGCTCCGACTGCAACTATGGATTTTCACCTAAGAAAAAGCAATGTTGATTTTTCACCCTTGAGTCATGCCTCATCAAGTTGCACATTACAAAAAGATTCTGGAACCCTAAAGATTTATGCTGCCTTTGAAAGATTTAAAGCATTTTATGACACCCCCTATATTACCAGGATAGTCTAGACTAACATAAAGATTATTAATCTACTTAATAACCACTGTTGTAATCATAAAGACTATGTGCTTATCCCAGGACCTTTATTCACAATAGCTCATACTGAACAACAGTTTTACCACACTTGTAGAGAATGTGTTCATGTGTTCCCTATTGCAGAGTTTGGTTCCTCTCAAGGTTTCTTACTCATATTGTTTCAAGGAGATTCTCCCTGTCCCTGCTTTATGACAATGTCTCCTGTGAAAAGCACTATAGAAATAAAATTTTAATTGAATTTCGATTTTCTTTACAGCTCAAGTGGACATATTGACATTGACAACATATCAAAGCTCATGAGCCAATCACAAAAGAATTCACCTGAAATTAGTTTAGAATTCTTAAGAATGTGAAGTTTTGGAACTTTAAATAGCAATATATATGTTGAATATGCCAATGTATTCACGTTTGATGTGTACACTGGTAAGATTAATGTCTATTTCTCTGTTTTCTTTTGACTAAAAGAAAAATGACATCTTAATCAATCACCTTCTGCCAGCAGTGCAGTTTTAGTTCTGTCACATCATTCCCGGAAAACTCAAGACCGAGTCTGGCTAAAGAATGGTATTTCCAGGGGATTTCTGCTACTGGATTTTAAAGCAGCCAGAAAATAAGGAAATTCTGCTGTCAGTCAGTCATGAACCAAGAGGCTAATATACCTGAAACTCAATCACTTACTCATTCATTCTTTATACTGCTTATCTTGTATAGCCTCGTGAGGGGCATAGAGCCTCTCCCAGGCGACTCGGGACACAAGCACACAGACTTACACACTTATTGACACACTATGGGCAATTTGGAAATATCAGTTAGCTTAATCTGCATGTCTCTGGACTGTGGGAGGAAACCAGAGTACGAGGAGGAAACCCACCATACACAGGGCGAACATGCAAACTCCATGCACACAGACTCAAGGCTCACAGAGTCTGGAGGTGCGAGCCCACATTGATAACTACTACACCACTACTGTATATTGCCTCATACTGGAAATAGTGTCAGAAAGAATAATCTGAACCCAAAGCGTAGTAAGGGTGTTGCTGAATTTCTTATTTTGGTTTATTCTAAACATTAAGGCAGATCTTATTTCATGTCAGAGAAAATGTAAAATTGTCTGTGCAAAAAAATCTTTATCTCTTAGACCTCCAGCATCGTAGCTGGTGTTCATTGTACATTGATCCTGTAAACCAAACTAGCAAACCCTCACTATCTGCTTTTTTGCTGGTAAATATGGATCTGAATCCAGAGCTCAGCAAAGTCAGTGCAAGGTGGGAATAATTATGTTTTTGGAGTATAAGCATTTTTTCATCTCTGATTATGCGTTTTCAAACTGCACTGTTTGCTTTATGCCTTCTGCATTAATAATGCATCCAAGAATAAGATTTCCTTAAATTTGTGGTAACTTTCACACTGTTATACTGAACATTATTTATACATGCAGTGCATTTAATCATTCAGAATCGCCAGGATGAAAGTGCATCGCTCCACTGCACACTTGTGAGATTTTCCGTCCAAATCATGGGCAGCTGATGCATTCATTGTAAAAATTCTCACGCATCAAAGAATGCTTACCTCGCTTAATAGCAAAGTCACACACCGACGTTCACACTAAGCTGTCTAAGCTCTGATATGCCTGGGGGTCCTCGCAGCAGTTTAGCAAAGCAGACAGACGTGTATGTATTTTATAAAGGCAACAAATGGTAAAGCATGACTATGTTACTCTCCGGTTTCAGTTTATCCTTAACTTATTCTATTCTAATAAACACAAAAGAAGCATAAGAAATTGTTTTGTTTTATATTCTTTAGAAATATTAGATGAAACCAGTATGATGGCTTTCTCAGAGATAAAAGAAGATAGGTGTAATGGCAGAATGTTGCCTCGCAGCTCCAGGGTCCCCGGTTTTGCATGTGATTTCCCTTTTCTGCATGGGTTTCCTCTGGCCTTTTTGGTTTCCTCCCACCTCCTAAAACATACTGTTGCTGTAAATTGTCTCTAGGTGTGAATTAAATGAGTGTGTGAGCATGTGTGCATGATGCTCTGCTATAGACTGGTGTTCCATTCAGGCTATATGCGTGACTCATGATATCTAGGTGTCTCTAAGGGGATTTTTTTTATACTAACCTTAAAGTCATTTCAGATGGTGAACTTTGAATCCTTGAAAAAAAAAAAATCAGACAATCCAAAGAGAATTTAAATAATGAAACATGAAAGGTTTCCAATGTTAAATCTTTTTCTTAAGACTTTCTCACTCTAGCGAGCGTTCCCAGTCTCAATTCAATAGTCAATATTTTAATTCCTTATCACACCTCATAAATCAGCAAATATGCATCATTTAATTTAGTGGCTGTTAAATTGGGACCTCTGGGATCAATGGGACAAAAGTGGGTCAGGGTGCATGAGGTCAGATGCTGACATGGCAGCTATTGAGACAAGGAACAAATATCAACGTTGTCTCAGAGCCTGGAGATTTCTCCCGTGGGAACTGGACAGGGTACGGTTCAAATGAAATGACCAGTCGTGTAACGTGTGATGTAGATACTTTCATAAAATGATCAACTAATGAATAAAAGTCCAGTGTCAGGATTTGATTTCTTTATTATTCTTGCTAGGTCAAAACAATGGCTTGGCATTGGTCCTTTAAAAATATTAATTGACCATTATTTTATCTCAAAACCCAGTAGCCAGCTGTAATCGTGGCTATTTTGGTTTGGATGGCAAGTAGGTTTTCAGTGTAGACCACAACCGTTATGATGGGGACGTACTTCTTGTTTCTTGTTCAAGGGAATGGAGCTGTATTCAGGCATTAATAGGATTCGTGTTGATGTATGGGTTTGCATGTGCCACTTTCTGCTTTTTAAGTGTTTGATGATCATTGTTATCATAATCATGACTTAAGCAGATGTTAAATTTTCAGGGAAGAAAGTTTTTCATTAATAAAGGTGATTTGACTTTGAAATACATGAAAGAAATGTGGCCCGGAAAAAAACCCACGGATTTCATAAATGCTTGTTGGAGTTGCATCGACATTAGAAATTGCAGCTTTGTTCAGTAGTGAAAGCATGAGCAATTCCACATTCACAGTGCAACACGACATTAGTATTGGGACCAAACAGCTGTGACAACCACTTCTTAGTGAGGGAATAAAACTTAATTTGCACATAAAGCAGTGCACCCATCATGCATAGTGCCCATTGTACAAGCCTCTGGGTTCACTTCAGTTGGTCAGGTCTAGGCTCAGCAACATTATGTGGCAATAAAATGAAGTCAGCTTCCTTCATGAATGTACTGATCACACCAGTGGTTTATTTTTTTTCCTGATGCCATAGGAATATTCCAGGACTGACATTGTAAAAGAGTGGTTTTGGGAGCCACACGTGAATCGGCATACATTTCACACATGAATTAGCTACCACATAGTGTATCGTAATCAAAGCAAAAGGCACTCGAAATCTTAAAGTGTGAAACTTTTCTTTTTTCCTTTTTTTCCTTTTTTTTGGGCAGGCAGTCTATGTTTGTGTACGTCATCTAAACCTGTGACATCTTAATATATGGTTGAAATCTGCTTAGTTCGCTTGCCATTGTCTTAGTCTAAAATATAATAATAAAAAATAAAAGTATAATAATAATGATAATAATAATAATAATGGCCTATTAGGTTAGTTGTTCCCTTTCACCTGCAAATTGCTATGCCAGGAACAGTAGGTGTGAGGCAGGAATACAGCCTGGATGAGATGAGATGAGATGCCAGTTTATTGTAAGGCACTATGAACACAGTGTAGTGTAATTTCATGTAGGCAAATCTTTTTTTTTTAATTTTTATTTTTTTTACAAAAAACCCACATATGGTAGATTTGGGGAGAAACATGCATAGAAACCCACAGGCATCTTAGCAGTGCTGCCCACCATGCTACCCTGCCTTCCTGACATCCGCGAATAAGTCTAATTTCAAATGATGATCAAATCTGAATGCAGTGAAATGATGCTTGTTCTGTGTCTTATTTCAAAAGAAAGACATTCCTTTGGATTTGCTTACACTCTTCCACATTCTGGTGTCCAATTTTCCCATGAAGGTTTCCCCATGTCTCAAAAACCCATGCTACAGATCCCTTTCTTTGGATTCCCTCACCCTGAAATAAAGCTCCTACAAGAAATCCTCTGATCCTTTTTCGAAATCTGAAACATGAAATGTTTGAGGAAAAGCAGGAGGCCAGCTAAGTGCTGTGACACATGAACAAAGGAAATGTGCAGAATATCTAAATCTAAAGAGATTTTGTATGACAGGTCTTTTTTCTTTTGGGTGTTTAAACTAAAAAAGATACATGCATCTAAAATAATGTAACCAAACTAATATAAGCAGAAACATTTAGATCAAGATTGTACACATGATTTAAAAAAAAATGAGTATAAATCAGTTTTAATCATTTCATTTTCCATGGTTCTAACCTTCTATCCTCCTAAAAACTCTTCTTCTTTCTTTCCCACCTCTTCGTCCTCCAAGTCCAAGAATGATGGAATACTCTTTGAAAACTGGTTCCAGACCTATTCATGTCACCCATTCTCCTCTCTCTGAATAACCCAGCCAGTCATTTTTTTCCCCTCTCTCTCTCCCCCTCGCTTCAATATCTCCGCCCATTTGAATGCTAATTGAGAATAGCATTCAAAGCCAAGAGAGCAGGAGACACTGAATTCCAGAAACCCCACAGACGAAACCTGGGAAGAGATGAGTGGCCTCAGAATAGTGACATGGCCTTGCTTTCATAACAAGAAAGAATTTCACATTGTTTGTGTGAACCTTCAATTACTGCACTGGAGCTTACTCACCAAACATTTTAACATAGATAAACATAGAGCAGTCGTTCATCTTTTATATCCTGTGGTGTGCTGGGACATTCTAATTTTACTTTTACGCCGTCAATTATAGTCAGACGTAATGTCTACTGTATATGGCTGAGCTATTAAAAGCTTTTAAATGCCGCATGGACGAATACCATTCTATTCGGAGCGGTCGGAAGGTGTTGATTAATTTTCTATAACAGCACAGCTCTGACCTTATTTTATAATATTATCATGTCTGTGATAACAATGCATGCAAAGTTTTGCATGTTCCATATAAATATTTAATATGGAATACCTATATATCTATATAGGTTTATTTTGCTTTTAGGACAACTTACTGTATTTTTACCAAGGTTTAAAGTTATTCGCAAATTTTGCTGTAGCATGAAGGGAATAAAACACTTAAATATATGAATTCAAATACAGTACTGTGCAAAGGTCTCGAGCCACTCCTTAGTTCCTTATCTTAAATTAAAATAAATGTATTTATGTGGGTTAAATTAAAGAAATTGGAACAAGTGTTTTAATGTGACAGTCTACAAATTGCGTAAAGATACAATTTAAAATTGGTTGTTTATGTAACAACCTCAGCAGCAACCTCATTTCCCCTCTCGTCTGTTCCAATAACTCAGCGTTCAGCATCACCAATGTGTTCTTATCACCAGCCTGATCATCTGCACTTGTTTCTCACTGGTTCATGCATTAAGTTAGATGGTTTTTTTTCTGTGTTTGAATGATTCATAGGTCACTGAGCAGACTAACAAACAAAACACATTCCTTCCAGGGACTGGATTTAAAATGTGAGCCAAAAGCATTGGCGAAAAATGTCCTTCAGGAAACACGGAGAACTACAGTATTCCACATAATTACATTAAAAGTACTCAAGACTTTTTCACATTGTTGCACATCACCAAGTATTTAAAAAATGGCTCAAATAAAATAAAAAAAATCTGTTGTTCTGTTTATTCTATCTTGCAATGTGCAAAGTGCTAAAGGTTGTAAATGGGTTCCCTGTCTCACTGGATTTGTTGTTAAACTCCACAGCTTGCTCTGCGTATTTTAAATCTTTAATTACTTGTAAGTATACACTACTCTCCCAGACTGGTCTGAATGAGTAGCTGTAGGATAATCAGTGAGAGACGGTGGTAGCATTAACTGCTGACAAGTGCTCATCAGGGCCCACTCATGGCTGCATATTGACCACTAATGGAGGAGAAAGGATGATTTGGTGATCAAGCAGGTCATACTCTCTGTAAAAGGCAGTGTAGTGTCTGTAAAAGCTCTGAAC
>JAOVVB010000050.1:17946414-17965215 GCA_028570985.1 Heterobranchus longifilis | reverse complement strand
TGAACATTGAGGATATGTTAATGGGGGTCATTGGGACTATTCAAATGAATAGGTATGCTTTGCCAGACGGGTTCAATGTCTGGTTACAGTGCCAAGATTTTTTTGACAGCAAGATGAATGGTGTATTGAAATGATAGTATGTCAAAAGAGGAGATACAGTATATCACAATAATGTGCAGATCCGGACAAAGACACATTCTCGATAATGTCAAGGTTCTTCAGGCTGACAGCATCTTTGTAGGTAGGCATTAATATAGACATACATTGTAATCACACAACAATAGTATTAGTGAGTCAATGGGCAGTAGTGGTTTAGGAGGTTGAGGGTCTGGGTTACTGATCGGAGGGTCGGATTTTTGAACCTCTGTTGGGGCCTAGGGCAAGACCCTTAACCCTACACCCCATACAACCCAGCCATTGTATGCAGTGCTAATCCCAAAATCGTTCGGAAAATGGGAGGGTTACTCCGACAAGAGTCTGGAATAAAAGCTGTGCCAGATCCGATTTGACGACCACTAGGATGAAAGGGACATAGCCCAAGGAAAAAAATGATTAGTCAGTCACAGGAAACAAATCGAGCATCTCAGCATATTTAATACACAGCCAGTAGCTACTCACCTTGTTTGCATATTTCCAATTTAATCGGTTAAACCTCTAAGGCACTTTGTCGTCAAATTGTGTAGAAGCCATTGTGTTTCCTATTATTGTTTTTGCAGTAAAGAAAAAAATTAGGTTTATTTTACAAACACTTTGTGTAAAACATTGAGTTGTAAATCATTTACTGAAGTTGCAGGCTGTGGCTTTGTAGTGGTCCTAACCAATTTCATTTCCCCTAATTGAAGACACGAACACAGATGATGCACCTCTTCACAGTTGTCAAAAGCTCTCAATTTTATCTCATTACCACTTGTTCACGGTGCTGCTTAGGGTTTTTATAACGGTTTTTTGGGGGGTAATTGCAGATCTCAGTGATGATGATCTCAGTTGCAAATTCATTGGAACCGTATGAATTTATTACAATTCGCAGGCAGCCTTCTACAGTAAATAAAGCTTCTATTCAGATCATTTTCTTAGAGGTAAACACTCAGCTGTAGGGCTCTACGTGGTTCTCCAGGGAGGCTACCGAAGAAATCTTAAGTGCTCTAGAAAATAAAAGATGAATTACACTCTACCATTTCTAAATGTGTAAGCATGCTAAGATCATTAATTCACATTTCCAGTGCGTGCTTAAAGGAAAAACATCTGTTGTAGGGTTTTAGCAGGAGAAAACTGGAAAAGATGGGCTAAATTGAAAATATTCTTTAGAGCGTTGTCATCTAAAAAATCTTCTTTGGTACTTAAAGAGCCAGTACTATGATTTAAGCCATTGCTGTTGGTTTTGTAATAAGTTAAAGAATGATGTGATGTTTTAAATGTCTATATTATAATTCTTGATACTTTATATTGATTTTAATATTAGAATAGAATAGAATAGTCTTTATTGTCATTGCAACAAGTACAATGAAATTAAAAGTACGATCCCTTGATGCAAAACACACATTTTTTGAACTCAACTTTGAAAATAATATTAATACTGATTATGTTATATAATATTAATTATTGATTAAGTTTAAATTGTAGATTCTGCACTAACCAAAATTGTTAAGGACCTAGGAAGTGAAAGATTTGTTTAAGAAACAGTTCTTCTGTTTTAAAAAGAACGATTATTTTAAGAAGTGTGTTTGTAACAAGACATAAGTCTGGCTTGGTTGGAATGCATATGGTCCATTCATCATCAGGCACAAGGCAATCTGAGAAACTTTCAATAAATATTTTGGTTATCATGTAACCATCCAACCCTACTACCACTTGAGGAAAGATATTCAATTTGTCATCTCATCATCTATACCACTTTATCCTGTATAAAGGATCGCACAGGGCCTGGAGCCTATCCCAGTAAACTTAAGGCATGAGATTGGGTACATCCTAGATTTACATTTAAACTTTTGTTTTCCTTTAAACTGTAATCATCTTCCTTTTAAGTAGGGTAAATATAGAGGAGTATGTCGAACATGTTGGCATTCAGCATCTAGGACACCAAGTTCCATGTTGAAGAGAGCAATAATTAATATTTTGTGATCTGTCCTGTGATCTAAGCATCTGACTACTTTGTTGCATTAAAGGTCTCCAGCTGGAATTGATGGCTCCCTTCCAGACTTACTTGATGTACTGTGATCTAGTCATTAAATCCCTCGCCCTTCTCCCCTCAATATGAAGCAGTGCTCGGTGGAAATAGGAGTAAAAAGAGTAAAGACTAATAAACCCGTGTCAGTCTCCTTGGTGCTCGTCAATTCTGACGCATCTGTCCCTAACAGCCACTGAATATATTTATTACTAAAGACAACTTCCAAAATAGCTTGTACAATGTGGAAACATTAAGAGGGATGCCTCTAAGCTCAAGCTGTCGTTCACAAGTCTGCCCCCTTGGCGTCTTGGCATGAAGACCATATCTGCATTTGCCATTTCCATTCTTAGTAATCCTCACCCACCCTCTTCACCGCCCAGCTCAGGCTCTCAATATCCCACATAGGGAGTGTGGAGGATGAGATTAAACATGCAAAATGCCTAATGAAAAGGAAGGGAAAGAGCAAGGAGAAGAGGCCACATGGTGAAAAACAGTCTGCTACTCATGCTATATGTGGTTGGCATTGGATCATGATATAGCGCATACAGATACCAATAAAATTTGGATATGTTACATCAGTGTCCCTGAAGCAGTAACGCCCAGCTTATTTTAGTGTTTGTCCTGAGCCACCTGTTCATCAAGTTATCAACGGAGGGATATTCCTTTGGAAGAATGTTGTTGATCTCTCCAGTACCATTCTAGAATTTTTGTAGAGTTTGTGCCAAAGTGCATTTTAGATGTTCTGGTTGTTCAGGGTTGCTGTGATCACACTAACACACTATAGTTGATATTTTTGGCAATTTGTCACCCATTAGATATTAGGAAAAGAAACTACATGACCTGGGTTGCTGATTTTGATATAATTCTTCTAATGTGTGCAGGATGTCCAAATTAAGTCATGAGGGTAAGTCCAAAGTATCCCAGGTTTGTGGGCAAACTACAAACCTGGATTAGAGAATCAGTGTTCAGAAAGTTCAATAGGTGAAGTCTTCACATTATTTTGTAATACTGCTAGAAACTTGGCGGCACGTTGGCTCAGTGGTGAGCACTATCGGCTTGCACCTTCGGTGTCAGGTTCGATTTCTGCCTGGGGTCTGTGTGCATGGAGTTTGCATGTTCTCCCTGTGCTTGGTGGGTTTCCTCCGGGTACTCCGGTTTCCTCCCACAGTCCAAATACATGCAGATTAGGTTAACTGGCATTCCCAAATTGCCATAGTGTGTGTGCCCTGCGATGGATTGGCACCCTGTCCAAGGTGTACCCTGCCTTGTGCAGTTGCATAATTCCATAACTAAATAAATAACTAAATAAATAAATAAAAAGCCTTTTTTTTCTTGTTCCAGACTCAGATGAGATTTGTAGTGGACCTCATTATGTTTTCATGTTAGGAATTTGTGTGTGCAGGAACATCAACATCCAACAGCTGCCACTAAACGGTCCTGTGCTTGTTGGAGCTGATAACATGCTTTGCTAAATGTTTGATGAATAGAGCATGCGGATGAAGAGAGAAAGAGAAAAGAGAGAACAAAAAAGAGGAAGATGAAAGAGTAACGCTGTACTTTGGTTGAATGATCGCTGGAGACTGGAACCACCTGCATCCCTTATTCTCTGTAATCCAGCTGTTTATAATAAGGGAAATGAATAGAAAAGGAGTGTATTTCATAACATATCCATTAGATATATTACTGTCAACTGTTCTCTGATTGTCTTTGTGTTTATTATTTCTGGGTGTGGATTATGTACAAGTGCTTTTGAGGCAGTTAGGGCTTGAGGACAAGTACAAACTTGTGATTATTTGTGCTGACTTTTTTTCATCAGAACAATAACTGACTTTACAGTTGGGTTCCAAAAGAAATTGAGAAAAGTATTTATATTTAAGTCCATCTAAACGGTTGTTACACTTTGGACAGACATGAGATTTAACATGATAAAATAATAAAGAATGTGCACTTTTGCCAAAGCTACAGTATGAAAGGAAGAAAAGCTTTCCGGCTTTTGCTTTTGTTTTTCAACACCGCAGGACATTTTGAGCCGATTACACGCCTTTTTATCTGTTGACTTTACTCACGACTTGAAAGAGAATTCACGAGTTTGTATAAAATTCGGAATAAATCGACCTCGTTCTCAATTTGGCTTCGAAGTTATGCATTCTCTCAGTTGTTATGGCAGCTCATATAAACTCTATATAAATTTTCTACAGCGTCATTTTTGATACTGACCGACAGAGAATCCCAGAAGCTTTTGATGCAGCATATTTTAGGTCTCATCTTGTGCGGTAGAAACCCACCCACCCACTAGTCAAGAGGAAGAGACGTGAGAAGCTGAATGTGCATAATTCCATATTCATATGAACAGACACCCTTATAAATGATACTTTTAGTTAGAATTGCTTTTTTTTGTCATGTGAGACTAAGAAACTAAAACACAAAGCAGGTCAAAGAAAGCAGTTAGCGTTGCACTGGAAACGGCGACGCGTGGCGTTTTTGTGATTCTTGTGTGGTTATTGGATTCTTCGTCATTCCAGGAATTCTCTTGATCACCCGCAACAAGTATCATTTAGGTGATATTTTTCAAAATGTTTCATTAAAGTCTAATTATGCAATTCTCCCTCCAGTGCATTACCGTGAAGGCGGTACCCGAGACCGGTGGGTTTTGAGCCCTTTATTAGGTGTAAATAAATGCTAACACCAGTGAACAGCATGTTCACCCAGCCTCTCCGCACACCAGTGAATCCGAGGATCCTTTTCATTCCGGTTATATCCTGCTGTGAACCCTTCTGTGCAGCCTCATAACAATTCTTCTTCTCACGTTCCCTGTAGTCCGTATTTAAGTAAGAAGGCTGTCGAGTGTTGATATGCTCTTTAGTGTAGGGTGGCTTGAATGAAATGTATCTGCCTTTCCTCATTTCTGAGGCGTATGATAGACTTGTGTGGGGATTGATTTATTCCTCTTATCTCTCACTGCCCCTCCATGCAGAAGGGTTATAGACGGATGGGCCTCTACCCGTCTCCGTCTCCGTCTCTCTCTCTCTGTCTCCAAGAGAGACTGGCCCAAAACTGATAGGCGAGCAAGAGGCAAATTGGAAGGGATTAACCTCATGTGACAGCAAAGCCCCTCAGCCGGCACACCGAGGGCTAATATCCATCCAGAGCTGACCTTGCAGCTCGGTGCTAAGACCCGGTGAATAGTAAAATGCAAAGAGCAGCAAGAATCGTCTTGTGACGCCAGAGATGAGGCTACAACAGGGACTGGGGGTTCAAATGAGGTCTTTTCGCCTTCTTTCAATATCACTTGCTGCCACAAAGCAGCTAATGCAGCCACCACATTATACATTCAAAGTGACGGCAGACTTCATCTTCATGCCTAGACTACAGAAAAGCATTGCTGTAGATTGTCTAGCTCTCCTCTAATATGCTTCTTTTGTCATGGTCAGTACATCAGTAGTGAAATAGTGTTTTTTTTCCCCTATTTATGCATCTATGGACAGTAGAAGACACTTGTTTCTTATTTATCACATAGACTTTAAAAGCTGAGTAACTTTCAGTAACATTAAATAGGGGGTGATGAGTTAATTAACATTATATTTACTTAAAAAAAAAACAAAAAACACTTAACTGTATTTGTGTCTCTTCTCTGCAGGTCTTCTCATTGGCTCGGGATGCGCCCTGTACCCCCTCGGCTGGGACAGTGAGGAGGTCAAACAGACATGTGACAACCGCTCAGCCCAGTTTGTACTGGGTAAGTCGAACTATATCATTTGACAGGAAATTCATTAATCTCAGACACAGCACTGTGTTCATGCTAGAGTGATGCCATGAAAAATCCTTTTTCATTACTACTGCTATCTGCACTTGTCAGATGCGAGCTTATACAGAATTTTGTCAAGAGGTTCAGTAATGTATTTCACAGAATTTAGGATGCAGTGTTGCAAATATAATGTTCCTGCGATGCTCTGACACCATGCTGTGAGAGAAAGTGTTATACCAAACCATGTAGTCAAGTCCAAATCAAATGGTTGCATTAAATGTTGAATGCTGAGGTCTGATCATCTGACTGCTTTTGAAGGAAGCATACATTTTTCATTTAAGGTAATTCTGTATGCCTTTTGGACAAAAATTGTGGAGGAAAGCAAGTTATTATTTTTTCTTCCCTTATTAGAAATAGCTGATCTAGCTGATCAGAAAACATATTTGTACTATTATACCCAACTATACTTTTTTCCATATTGACTATTAACAAATTTCTTTTTAGCTTTTGACTCTTTATCCTAAAGTATGTATATATTTTGGATTTTTTCATTCTGGCATGTACTGTACTACTTCAAAGTGTGCTTCAAACGTATTTCTATATTGTACCTTTATAACTAACAGCCAAAACATGGCATTAGTGCTAAAAAGTGTCTCACCTCTGTGAATTTTCAGACAGGTTCATATGACACCATTTTTCTAAATGCTTCTTATCTCCCGATCCATCCTCAGGAGATAAGAAGCTATAAGCTTGGGGATCCATACAAGTTTTTTGTAAATATACATACATATACATATACTTATTTTTATCAGATAAAAAGAAATACATTTGCTAAATACAATTTCATGCCCTTCTATGTAGTGTCTGTAACTTTTTCCAATCTTTCAATGATCTCAATTGTCATTCAGATGAAACTTGGCCAATTTAGATTTCACATAAAAAAGACATAAACCTGATAAAGTGTGTTATTCTAAATTGCAAAATTGTTAAGATATTGAAACACAAATTTGACATGGTTACGGACACTACATATTCTATAAATCATTGGCATCAGCGCATCAAGGCATCTGCCATCTATTTTAGATGCACTCATTTAAATGATGTGCTTCCCAATATTCAGAGCTTTCAGAGCTTCGGAAGTGGCACATACTACAAGTGTGGGGTTTTCCCATAATCACAGTGAACACACGGCTCCATCTGAACACAAGATGACACTGTGCTCATGTTATCAATATTCATGTTAACATATCTCAATAAACTGTCTGTAGACAGTTCTGACTGTAACACATCCTTAAGGCACCCAGGAAAATCTTACGGCATTAAATCCAAATGTAATGCTCCTTAGTTAACTGTTAGCTGGGTGTTAGCATAGCCATGCTACGAATAGAGTATATTGCAGCAGAGATCAATTTTTAATTCACCAGTGATGACAGTTCTGGAGTGTGTGTGGAGCTTTTTGATCTCATAGTGGCAAGGGAAAATTTTGGAAGCAGAGCTGAGGCAATACAAATGCATATAAAGAATTCTGAGAATAATTTTTCCAATTTATTCGATTCATGTCAGGCGATATTAAATGGTCCTCTCATATTGATTGTCCTTTAGGTGATCATGTAGCTGTCATGTTCAGAGAAAAGAGCTTCCGCGTGTGAAAAGGGAACGTTCAGCGCAGTGACGTCTATCAATAGCTCAAGATGGATAATATTAGATTCGAGCAATAGATTTTTTTTTTTTTTTTATGATGATAAAAGCTAAGCACTAAGAAATCTTTGGACATTGTGTGTCTACTTCTAGCTTCCCGTTCAAAAGACGTTTTGGGTTAAAAAAGCACGATAAAGTGGACACCGAACCTCACTTGTTACAGATGTGTCAATGGCAGGGAATAAAACATTTCAGCCCTAACAGGGAGCAAATCTGTAGGGTGTTTCAGTATATAATCATCTGAGATGAATGTAATGGATAAAGGGATGTACAGTACTGTACGTCAGGCGACATGTCTTCAGACCATGTGCTCTTTATTTATTTGGTGTTTTCCTCGATTCCACAAAACGTTCTAATGCTCTTAAGACTTCTCAAATCTTCTTAAATCTTAATTCATTTGTATTCCAGCTAATGATCTGATGTTGGTGAAAAAGGAAAATTCTAATAAAAAGCTCATAGTGTGGTATTTTACCTTTAAAAGTCAGGAAGATATTAGCAAAGCGAGCCTTTTTATGCACCAGCGTCCAGGTTGCACGTTTCAGCCTGAAAGTCGTTACTTTACCTCTTTTTTTTTTTCCAGTACATTTAATGCCATACTAAATAAACTGCAGAACATATAACAGTTTTGTATATTGTCTCCACTTTGGGCGTTTAAATTATTCTCTCAGGCTCTTTATAACCTAATTTTGAATGCATAAGTGTTTTACAATGTAGTTTACTCACTGTGCATGAATGCCACTGGCAGTCTAACTTAATGCCCCAGTTGGGAATCACTTTCATGCAGGCTTTAAGAAGGGGAAAAGAAAAAAACAGCACTTTGGGGAATGTGCAATCCGGCACAGAAATGTGCAATAAGCACCGTGTCAGCAAGTCTTGAATAGGAATTATGGTGTTAAACCATTCAGTACAATATGTTCCACTTTCCACAAATAAACGCACCATCACTGATTCAAATATGCCACATTTGCTCCATAAGAACAATAGTACTTTTTTGGGGGGCTAAAATGGCTAAGAGCCTTATTGTATGTAGATATGGAGTAAATAAATGCTATTCTGTACCCTCCTTTTATATTAATTCATTGTTCATAAATATAAACCTTGCTCATGGGGGGAAAAATGTTGCGTGTGAAATAGCCAAGTCTGACCTTTAGATGACGAGCTCTGTTTCGAAAGGTTCCCCTTGCATGAAATATCCATAGTTGCTTAAAGGAAAGACAAAATTCAGTCAGAATAACACCCTCGTGAGCCGTGATTACAAGAACTACACGCAAAGCACCTACAGAGACAGTATGCTAACTGATTTCTTTTTGTGTTGAAAATAAATGTCATTTTTGAGATATGGCATATTATGTACATATCACAAGACAAGCAGAAAACGTTATTGTATTTCCCATCAAATTATGCACAGGTGGCTAAAAAAGTTTGACTTCTCTCCAAGAGCGATGATCATGTCTATTTTGTCTTGAGCTATAACTCTTCTGTAAGAGGTCCCGATGAAAAATAATATCCGTGGAAACAGAAGTTGTTAAAGCCCAGTGTCTGGTTTATTATGCCGTTTGTCAGCATAGAATATATTACAATATTAAAAACATGTCAGGCGGATGCAAATTCAAGCGCAGATCTTTATTGAGGGAAAATACAAGCGAAACAGTAAACAATGTGGAAACAATTATCTTGGACGCTTGCTGTGGCATGAGGCAGACTCATAGAGAGTAGGAGCAGAACCGTGGAAACCATAACAACAAACAACGTGAACAACAAAAGCTAGACAACAGCAAAAAAAAAACAGAAACGTACATACTAGTGCTGATCAGGACGGGATACAAGATACTGTACGAACAGTAAATAACTTGTAAATAATCCCAGCTATACTGTACATCCTCCTTCAGTTTGCCTCTTTAAATGAGTTTCACTGGGGTTTCGTTCCTCTGTGTGATGCATGACTGGCCCTTCTTCACACCAGGGAGTGACACTTTAGGAATGTGAATGGTCTTTTGTTGTTTGCTCGACTAAAATCAATAAGAGGAATCCGACACCAAGTCTTACTCAAAACATACAAGTACCGTATCTGTATATATTACATACAGGATAAAGCGGTATAGATGATGAGTTTTCTCATAGAAAATAATCTAAAAATTTGGACTGAAAGTCATTTAATCTCTTCAATAATTTTTTCCTATATTTATTTCAGCCCATTTACTGCAAGCAGTAAACAAAACATACAGTATATCGATTTTTCTTTTTAAATTATGTTTAGACCTAATGTCTGGATCTAATGTTAATTAGTTAGTGAGTGAAAGTTTCAATGTGATTATTGAATAGATGATCTAAAATGCATTTTATCTATGTTATTCAAGAATATAAAGCCACATTTGACAACCAAATTAATGGTTGAAGACTGTTTGCTTCTTTTCTTTTAAGGCAATTAAAACGTTAGAAGTAGCAGTTGTAATCATGTTTAAAACAGCTGAAACGGTGTAACTTGAGGTGTTTGCACTAACTGTTTATTTACATCTGTTTCATGTGCAGGCTCGTGTGAGATCGGCTGGGCATATTACTGCACCGGAGCGGGCGCTGCTGCAGCCATGCTGATCTGCACCTGGCTGGCTTGCTTCGCCGGCAAGAAACAGAAGCAGTACCCGTATTAGGAAAGAATCAGACAGCTTCAGCTTTAGCATCAGCTTTAAGCACAAAGCCAACGGCACAGAGCAGCCAAGGACGAATGTCTCAGCGTGGACTATAGAGAGCAGAGTCGCTCTTTCACCTAAGGCATGAGCACTTTCTCTATTTCTTCTTTTCCAGCTGCTGGGATCCTCTCACAGACTGAATGCCCATACATGGAAGTATCTATTGATATAAAACAGACTAAATCCCCCAAGCAGCCGATGCTCTCGCATATCAAACATGTCTAGAGGACGAATGTCAAACCATCAGAAGGACCAATTACACTTAATGTCTTCTCTTTATCCTGAGAGTGCTCTTTTTCTTCTATGTTCAGTGTACTAGTGCTAGTTAAGTCTGTTTTAAAGGTATCCATAATGTGCATCATTATTATGAATCAGTTATATTTACATATCCATTTTCACATTACAATACAAAATGCAATAATTGTCATATTCACCATACAGTGTTAAATACGCATTATCAGAAGGTTAATGTCTATCATTTTATCATCATGTATACTATGGAAACCGTAAACACTATATACGTACATTGTGATTTACAGTATATGCTTCATATCAACACATTTTGTGATAACATACAAAACATGTATTGTATTAGCCGTTATATGTTGTAAATAAAGTCTTTCCTTCAACATAATATTTTGTGCCTTAAACATGTACTTTAATATGTACAGATGAGTTTTTATTCCCCTTTAAGACCTCTTACAGTGTGTTTAAGATGCAATTTTACAGTATCCTGTATAGAAAATACAGTATTACATCTGTGTCTGAAATGGTATCATACTTTTTTTTCCTTTTATTTTTACTATTTTTGAGATTATGTACAAACAAGTATTCTATTTTCTGCTAGGGTGCATCGCTTCGATGCATAACTTTTGCAAATAATGTGGTATGTCAAAAATGAACTAACAGAGCCCCTAAAGGGACTTGTGGTGGGGGGACTATAATTATCTGTTGCACACCAGATAATTATAGGTCGTTTTTTTTATACATCTCCCTTTAGGGGCTCTCATCAAGCATGAACTTGATATTCTCCATCATGCTTTTTATGTGACTTGGCAATGACAAATCTCTCAAAATTGCAAATTCTGAAGTGGCAAGTGCTTAAGATTTTGTCCTTCGCGTTTTTAAGCATAAACTAATGTGAAAACCTTTAGCGAAATGCATACGTTTACACTTACAAATAATGAATTTCATTTAAAAAAAAACATAAAACCATCACACACCCGTGAATTGAAACCATTCCAGATGAATCTGATGAGAAAGTGCCATGAGTGTGCCAAGCTGTCACTCGCTCACTCATTGAGTGATTTGGGTTTTGAAGCCCACCTCCGCATTGTGTGTTCTTCTAGTGCTTGGTGGGTTTCCTCCATGTAATTCAAGTTTTTCTGACAGTCCAATGACATGCCATGTATGTTGTTTGGCTTCTCTAAACTTGCCCTTAGTGTGTGTGATGGTTTTGTTGGTCATTTTAATTGAAACATCTCATTTATGCAATTATATACCAACTAATGTAATGCACCTATAATCGTCTGACTTGCATTCGTTTTATTAGTGATAGTGAACATACAGGTGTTTTTATTAAAATGGACAATTTGGTCCACAAAAAGTGGAGTTCACATTTACTATTCAATTGCAACTTTCTCAAAATTCATGACCTACATAAATCTGTGCAATTGAACCTTCTATATAAAATATATTTAAGCCAACACATATAACCCATACCAAACTGATACCACAACCACTGGTATTTGGTACCATTGGTAACCATTGAATTTTGATACATTCCCCAATATTTTCACTTCTGCATATTTTTCCTGCACTTGTCCATCCTTGATGAATAGCCTGTAGTTTCACGCAAGCATACAAGTTCATCTTGAGAAGTGAAAAACAAAAGACATCATTTCCCAGTTTAGGAGTCCGGAGAGGTTTGCTGTTAATCCTCACCGTACTAAGGTCAGGTGTTATGGCTGCTGGCTCGGAAGATCTGAAGTGTTCGCTGTCCAGAGGGAATTACTGGAGCATTTGCAAGGTAACAAGTTTGTGGCTGAAATTCTCAATCAATGACCAGTAGAAGCAATCAGCCATAGAGCTATGCCCTTTCTGCAAAATGTCTTCGATTACTTTCTCTCTCAGGCACGAAAAGGATCTTTTACAAAAGAAGGTTAATGATAATGTGAGGACAGATATCTAGCTTAATTGTTGATTACGCAGAGAAGCGTAAATGTTGTGGGCTACTTAAATTATACAAGCAGCCTTTGGCCTACTAATCATGACAAACTTACTAGCATTTGATTTAACAGTAACCACAAAGAAAGCCATATTTGAAGTGTAACTGTAACATTTTTAATCCAGCTGGCTGACAGATCAGAGCTTTATATATAAATAGCATGATATGTGGGATTAGAGCTTCAGTTCTCCATATTAAAAAGCTCTTGCGCTCACTTGAGCTGCATGGTTGACTACATTGATGTTTGTTCTACTCCAAAGGATTTATAGACAGTGTCCATTTGCACCGGGGTAAAATTAGGCACCCTTAAACACAAGAACATTCTCATAGCAGCATTAACTAATTGAACAGCTAGGGTGCTCTTATAGCTAGATTAACTTATACAGTATTACCCATGTCCTTCACTTAGCGATCCAAGTAAGACTTGTTAATAAAAACAAGCACTAAAATGCTAGCTAACATTAGCATATTACACTGAGTAATGGACTCACCGCAACTGCTTCACAAATTACCCAGTATAACCTAACCCAGTGGTTCTCAGTCCAGGTCCAGGCATGTCCTTCTGTCCTGGACACTTTAATGCTGTCTCAGCTCCCACCACACCTGATTTAACCAATTAACAGCATTTTCTTAATTAAGTTAAGCATTTATTTGTCACATATACATTACAATGACATTTATTTCCAGTCTTTACATTACAAAGGGCACACCAATCGCAATCTGGTGGAGCTAGGGCATGAACCAGCAACCTTCCAATCGGTAGATAACTCAGTGCCTTCGGCCCTTTTAAGCTACCACTGCCTTGTTAAAGTGTGTGTGGCAGATCATGAAAAAAATAAAATATGCAGGAATCCCATGCTGCAGGAATAAAATTGAGAACCAATGACCTGACCTAACCCAACCATTAGCTGATTTGTTCATGAGAAAAAAAATAGCACACACTAGCAGGGTTTTATTGGTGCATGCATCAAATTAGTCCAGCTTCACCAGTTGTGGCTTGTTACCAACCAAAGCCAGCTAACTGCGCCAGGTTTTCTCAGACAGGACCTGTTTGCATTTATCTAATATTAGGTTCACAGTGACAATAAGGCTGGTACCTACTGTAGCTTCAACATCAAGCTCACTAACATTATGCCAAGTGCTCTTGTGTAATTATGCTCTCTGATTGGTATCAAGTGGTGGAGAGAAGTAGATGAAGTTACAGGACAGGACTAAATTGGGAGCAAATACATCAGTACGTCTTCATTCCTTATACTTCAGACTACCTTTTTAGTAGTTAAGGCCAGAAGAAAAGAAAAATAAACAAACAAACAATCAAAAAAGCACTTTGGTCTCGCACCTCCAGGGTTGAGGGTTCGATTCCTGCCTCAGGTTTGTGGGTTTCCTCCAGGTACTCTGGTTTCCTCCCACAGTCCAAAGACATGCAGATTCGCTTGGTTGGCATTCCCAAATTGGCCGTGTGTTCATGCCCTGTTCTGTGTGACCCTGTACAGGATAAAGCATTATAGAAGATGAATGAATGAAACATGAATTACTGTACTTGGATTACAGATCTGATTTCAGAAATAGAATATTCATGAAATTATGACCACATGCTTTCAACTTATTTCAAAAACTGGGGAAACATTTTGACTATGGTTTTGCTTCTTTTACTTTTCTATTTCCTGAACAGGTACTGTATAATAGCATGCGAATGCATTTATATGTCGCACTCCAGTATCTAACAAATGTATATCAAACCCAGTTAATAAACATATTCATCACTTATAAGTTCAAAGTTCCTATTTTGAACCCTTTATTAAATTATAGTTTATATTTGCAGTCTGACTCTGCTTCACTCACGTTTGAGGAATCTGAGTTTTTTTTGGTATTCCTCTCTCTGTCGTATAACATCTGTTCTGTCAAAAGGGCTTTGTGTGTGTGATCGTTACCAGGCATCTGATACACATCTGAACTGCAGTATAGCCTGACATATTGGGTTGCTTAATCCTCCATCTCAGCCTGAGTGTTTACAGCCTGGAATGAAAGATGTAGGAAACCATGAATTTACATTGACACGCCTAGGAACAATTTCTTTTTGAAATGGGTCATTTTTGGGAGGTAGGAGGAAACTTGAAAACCTGGCAGAAACCTACACACATATGGGGAACACAGATAAACCACCACACAGACAGTAACACAAAATCAGCATTGAACCAGGGGCCAAGGGTGCACAATAAAAAATAAAAATGCCCTTTTATACTTGATTTACAATAATGCACAGGAGTGCTTTCTCTTGCATGCAGTAAATGGGAAATTTTAAAGTCTTGTCATACGATACCAATGGCTCAGCAGTTTGGAGAAAAAAAAAGATCAGCACAACTAAGCTATAATACCTACAAATATTTCTAGTCTCAAATGTACCAGGGGTGTGCAAGTCTAAATGGGACTTTTCATTGTGCAGTATAACACATTTATGAGAGTTCCTGTAATGTGCTGGTGGTCCTCACTTTCTTGCAGGGGTAAAATTTACCTAGTTCCTACATATACAATCAATCATTAGATAAAAGATGGCACATTTAGTGGAACTAACAGAAGTTATTCTGTTTATGTACACATTCAATTCAATTTGATCACAGATAGAAATCTAGCTGGATAATGAGCAAGCCTGAGGAGGCAGTGGAGAAGAAAAAAATCCTGGAGATGACATAAAGAAGAAAGCTTGAGAGAAACCAAAAAAAGTCATCACATCAAAATGTCAGTAATTTAATACAAGGGGGTATCAAGAAGTTTTGAGATTTGCTCGCCACAGATCCGGTCGCTTGCACTATACGTCCTTTCTCTGACACCTTAAAACCAGGCAGTAGAATTTGCTATTGCCAGTCTGGCCCCTGGGGACGAATTCTCAATGCACAATAATGTAAATGTCAAAAAAGACAATGAGCATGCACTTGGTTGAGCTGTGGACCTCCCTCGCCTTTTCAGTCATGGAGATAATAGGCTCTTCTACTGTTTTGTCACCGCAAATGATCCTCGGGTCATCCAGGGCACGCTGGCGGAGTTCTTGGCAGTCTTGGCAGTAGTTTCTTCTGCTCCTGGGTCAGCAGCCTGGAGACGAACTTGGCAGCAACATGGCGCATGTTCAAATCACACATGAGGTTTGCCTGGACACCAGCAATGGGAGCAATTTTGTGGATTGTTCTCCAATGATCATCATGCTCAAGTTTCGACATTTTCGGCGGTTAATCAATTAGAAGGTCTTCCCGATCTCTCATTGTCTTCCAATGATGTCCTTCGATTCTTTTAGCGGGTTTGCGACTCAAAACACCTTGAATGACTTATTGCAGCATCACCGTAAACTTGCTGAATCATCTTTGTGTCACCCAATTTCAGGCAGAATTTCACGTTCACTCTTTGTTCTAACTTGCTGTCCATGATGAAAGAGCAGACATGGAAATGCACACGGTCAGAATAACACCGGTCGCACAGCTCCCGGGGTACAGTACACAGGACAATGCGTTTTGGCACGCTGATTTATGAAGGTCTGTGCTTCCTGTGCTGCCATCTCTTGGTCTGTTACAAAACTTAGTCTCAAAACTTTTTGATACCACCTCATATTAGTTAAGTTAAGCCTTCATTTTTCATATATACATTACAGCACAGTGAAATTCTTTCTTTGCATATCCCAGCGTAACTGGGGTCAGAGCACAGGGTCAGCCAGGATACAGCGCCCCTGGAGCAGATAGGGTTAAGGGCCTTGCTCAAGGGCCCAACAGTGGCAACCTGGTGGGGAGCTGGGGAACAAACCGCCGACCTTCTGATCAGTAATTCAGTGCCTTAGCCCTCTGAGCTACCACTGCCCCATACTTTCTTATTGAGAAAACTGTTCAATGTACTGTTTAAAGTAATACCACATGATTACAAAACTTTCATTATAATAAATATCAGTGCAGTTGTGATTTAGCTGTCGGCATAAGGCTATAGTCGGTATACTGTATTTTTCTATATCTATTGAGTAATATGAGTCCAATATTTGTGCTTATTCATAATTAAAGCACAGGTATTATATTCAAGTCTTTGCCATTTCCAGATAAGGTTATTCACTAATGTGAGTAAGATATTAATGTGAGATTACTTATTATGTGAGATAATTTGTCTATAGCTTGGTAATAGTTAGTCATATAAAGTGCAGAATGCTTTGAGTTGAAAAAGCAGACATAAAAGGATGAGAAATCAGGATCAAGTCAAGCAACCCAGACAGCAGGAGCAGCCATAGCATGGCATCACAGCAACCAGCATCTCATCAGGCAGCAGGAGTACACCTACAGCTTAACAGAAAGGCAGAACAGGTGGTTATTTATAATAGGAGTATACTAGGAGTGAAAAGCAGTGCACAGAATACAAATGACTGCAACAGAAGGGGAATGGCATCAAAATATCACGGCTTAACATAACACGCAATGGTTTTTGTAATATAAATATGCAATTAGGTTCATACTACTACTGGAGAAAGGTCACTCATTACTTAAAAAAGGGAATAGGATAAAAAAGAGGCCAAACCACTACATATGGTGAGGAGCTTACAGCTACAAACAGATGACATACAGTATAATATATAAAAGTCCCTCACTTTAATTAGTCACCTGTCTGTAAATTATTTAGGCTTTTCTTAAATGCTGTAAGGGAAATAAAAATGAACCACAGCCAAAAAAAAAGAAAAACTGAATACATTGGCACTCATTTGAATCCAATACAGCATCCACAAGAACCTTTGTAAGCCGCTTTATGTCAGAGTGAAATATTTCCAGAAAACACAATTTTTCTTGACAGAAGGTTTTACATGATACCTAGACTGAAATACACAGCGTGCCATTCCTGATAATCCTACAGTGACGCTACTCAAAGTGTCACATCCATTTCTGTCTATTCACATGCAGGTGATGTTATCATGCCTTATAGCGAGACCTTAAGCTTTAAAGAAGAGAGTCATCTTTTTCTGTCCGTGTTTCAAACATGTTTGTATTATGATGTAAAGCACAAAGCTGGTAATTAACACTGTAGGGGAAAAAACAAGTAAACAGGTACAATATACTGTATGATTATTTTGTATTTAAATGTTGTTGTTGTTGTTTTTGTTGTTGTAATTGTTGTAATTACCATTTGGTCAAAGAGATGCTCAAAACACATGAATGACACAAAAGGACACCTTAATAATAGATTAGTGTCTTTGTTAATAGGAAAAATAGAATATAACAGACATTCACATTATCAGATGCAGATTATGCAGCTGGATGTGGCCTGAGTGGATACACAGTCCAGGTAAATAAGGCAAATCCCTATACAAACACAGCTGGATCTACAGTGCCATTTGGAGAGGAAGCAGGGTGTTTACTCTGGAGGTGTTTTAGTACAGATCACTGATATCATTAAATTAATGAGGATGGCTCATGACTTTTAATCATATATGTAAGGATTTAGGCTGTAGAACAGTTGTGTAGCTCATAGTTATACATTATGTCCAATGAGGCTGCCTCACCAATTCATTTCACACCAGTAGACTGACATATAAAGACATAATGACAACTTGCAAAGAAATGCAAATGTTAGAACAAAATTCATATTTATATTCTTCACTCTCGTGTTTTTTAAAAAGCAAATATATGATTATTTTATTATTTTCAAGGACAATGCAGCTCATCATGCCATTGATGTGATCTTTTATTTCAATGCCTTTTACGCCATCTGGTGTACACCAGAGTGATTAAGTATATAGGGTACTGGGCTTCCTACTTGGAACCCCTTCCATATGTACATGTAGGTGTACATATACAAGGCCCAACTTGGTCATTTTAGTGAAATACAACTTTTTCACACATTTCAGGCCATGGATTTAACTTAGATGTAATGAGATTGGATCAGTGGCCAAAACAGAGGTGGCACTAGGCATTTTGGGGCCTATGATAGTTTATTTCTCCATTTCCTCACCCCAGGCAATGTGTTCTCTTCCTTGTCTTCTAATCATCTTTGGAAATGGGATGGTCATGGTTAAGGTTTTGGGCTACTCATAGGGGGGGAGGGTTGGGAGATCAAATGGAACTTTGTGATATCACATCCTGACCCTGTTGGCCTTCTTCAAAAAAGAAAACAACATGGTTAAATTATTAAATCATTAAAAATAATTACATTTATTATTATTATTATTAGTCTTAATTAAATGCTCTTATTTTATTTGAAAGAATGCTACTTAATTAACAGGATAAGATAAATTGATCTTGGGGCACAAGGTGGGGTACACCCTGGA
>JAOVVB010000050.1:17916979-17936137 GCA_028570985.1 Heterobranchus longifilis | reverse complement strand
GATCCAGGCGGGACAGACAGAATACAGGCTGAGCACTGAGTAGACAAAAGGAGGTCTACCAAAATTCAAGAAATCCTCACAGAAAAACTGACTGATTTGATCACCAAAGGCATTTTGTTCTCGCAGAACAATGCATGACCTCATATACAGTGGCTACGGAAAGTATTCAGACCCCCTTAAATTTTTCACTCTTTGTTATATTGCAGCTATTTGCTAAAATCATTTAAGTAATTTTTTTCCTTGTGTAATGTACACACAGCACCCCATATTAACAGAAAAACACAGAATTGTTGACATTTGTGCAGATTTATCAAAATCTTATTAAAATCTTTATTCAAATCTTTGCTGTGACACTCATATATTTAACTCAGGTGCTGATCATTTCATCTGATCATCCTTGAGATGGTTCTACATCTTCATTTGAATTCAGCTGTGTTTGATTATACTGATTGGACTCGATTACGAAAGCCACACACCTGTCTATATAAGACTTTACAGCTCACAATGCATGTCAGAGCAAATGAGAATCATGAGGCCAAAGGAACTGCCTGAAGAACTTAGAGATAAAATTGTGGCAAGGCACAGATTTGGCCAAGGTTACAAAATAAAATTCTGCTTCACTTAAGGTTCCTAAGAGCACAGTGGCCTCCATAATCTTTAAATGGAAGATGTTTAGGATGACCAGAACCCTTCCTAGAGCTGGCGATCTGGCCAAACTGAGCTATCGGGGGAGAAAAGCCTTGGTGAGAAAGGTAAAGAAGAACCCAAAGATCACTATGGCTGAGCTCCAGAGATGTGATGGGAGACATTTGTAGAAAGTCAACCATCACTGCAGCCCTCCACAAGTCAGGGCTTTATGGCAGAGTGGCCCGACGGAACCGTCACATTAGAAAATGAGAAATAAGATTCTCTGGTCTGATGAGACCAAGATAGATCTTTTTGGCCTTAATTCTAAGCGGTGTGTGTGGAGAAAACCAGGCACTGCTCATCACCTGTCCAATATAGGCCCAACAGTGAAGCATGGTGATGGAAGCATCATGCTGTGGGGGTGTTTTTCAGCTGCAGGGACATGACAACTGGTTGCAATCAAAGGAAAGATTAATGCGCCCAGGTACAGGGATATCCTGGACGAAAACCTTCTCCAGAGTGCTCAGGACGTCAGACTGGGCCAAAGGTTTACCTTCCAACAAGGCAATGACCCTAAGCACACAGCTAAAATAATGAAGGAGTGGCTTCACAACAACTCTGTGACTGTTCTTGAATGGCCCAGCCAGAGCCCTGACTTAAACCCAATTGAGCATCTCTGGAGAGACCTAAAAATGGCTGTCCACCAACGTTTACCATCCAACCTGACAGAACTGGAGAGGCTCTGCAAGGAGGAACGGTAGAAAATCTCCAAATCCAGGTGTGGAAAAACGTGTTGCATCGTTCCCAAAAAGACTCATGGCTGTATTAGATCAAAAAGGTGCTTCTACTAAATACTGAGCAAAGGGTCTGAATACTTGGGCCCATGTGATATTTTAGTTTTTCTTTTTTAATAAATCTGCAAAAATGTCAGAAATTCTGTGTTTTTCTGTCAATATGGGGTGCTGTGTGTACATTAATGAGGAAAAAATGAACTTAAATGGTTTTAGCAAATGGCTGCAATATAACAAAGAGTGAAAAATTTAAGGGGGTCTGAATACTTTCCGTACCCACTGTAGTGGGAAAAATATGGCACAAGACAGACACTACCAAGATTCAGTATGGCCATCTTTTCAAACTGAGTACACAGGCAAAGGAAGGCAAATGTACTGTAAGAGAAGAGCAAGCAACGCAAGTGAAAATGGCTGAAATAGAAGATTGTGTGCTGTCATCACCTTTTCAGAGGTGGGAGGGTGACCAGAAGGGAGGCACTTCAGAGAGGCTCTAGCATAAAAGTACTCGTGGAGATTGTTAAAAGGCTCTGACAAAAACAGAGCGCTTTCTTAACAAGATTTTGAGCTGTTTGAGCGAAGTGTTATGTTTAGCATTGACAATCACCCAGGTAACACCATTCCCATGAGATGTATGATATTAATGCACAAGAATGTTAAATCATGAAGCAATTAATTAGTGTTTAGACTTTTTTTTTTTTCAATTTCACACCACCACCACAACAACATGATACACATAGAATTATAGTTAAAGCATGCAGTGCATGGAAGACCCTTGATTTCTACACCTCCTTGTCAAGGGTTTGAATACTTCTGCCTGCTCAGGGGGATATGTATCTGTGTGAAGAGTTAGAGCAGCTGCTTCTGGTGTAGTAGTCACCAGGAGACACTCCCTTCCACTGTACAAGCACCAGAAAGCCAGTCATCCATCCTTAACTTTTTGCGAGCTCAATATAGACGAAATAATTCAGAAGCATCCAGCTTAGCTCCTATTCCTGGCATTATCTCTGCTTGTACTAAATTTGATTTATAGTTTGTGATAACTACAGTAAGTTACATGTTAAAGATAAAAAGCTGTGACTTTTAGATATCACTGCAGGTCAACCATCTCGATTAATAACAATGAGAAATTACTGATATAAAAGACTTGTATTAAATTTGATTAATACTGTATATGTAATATAAAGTTAAAATATCACACCAGATTTGTCAGTGTTCACTCGGTTTAGTCTGTATTTGTATTTCCTAACATAAATCAGATTTGCCATCACCTAGCTTTCTTCATGTAGAGGGTGTCTAGCAGAAAAATAAATACCCTATAATACTGCTTTATTATCATTTAGCTTTTTTTTTTTTTATTAAGTATGAGTAACAGAAGAAACAGTGCATAACAAAAATGTGGGCTAATGCCAATGCATAATAACACTGTAAGTGCAAAAAAAACCAAAAAAAACAACAGAGACTCTTCATGAATTAACACTATGACACATAGGGATGTTAAGTTTCAGATCCCATAAGGAATGATTGCATTAATAAGAAGAATCATAAAAACTGTTCTGCTAATTGTATCCATTTCAGATCGGTATCATTTGCATTCTCTGTATATACATTTTAAATACTGTTATATGGTACTGGCAAAATGCTATATTGTTTATAAAACATTCAATTTAAGTGCAATAAGGTCTGTTTTTTTAGTAATCCTGCTCTTTAGTATTCACAGTCAACTGTAATCCCTGTATCTGGAAAAAAAAATAACAAAGCCCTTCCTGAAGTTAAATACTTTATTTTAAATGAATATTATTTACACACTTATTGTACTGACATCATGCAGCATTGTAAAAGCACCAGTCAGAGGGACAGAGTCGACTAACTGATCCGCTAAAACACACAATTACACATTCTCCTGAATACTGTAGAGACAATTTCATCTAGCCATTAACTGAGCTGCAATGTGTATCGAATATCCAACTATAATCCAAAAGAATCATGAAATCCCTTCATGCCATGGACTCTTGCAATGGACTGAAGAACATTTTGCTTGTGAGGGTCCTCAGGCTGAAATTAAGACTGGAGCTTGTTTCTGAGTGCAACGCTTCAGAGTACTTCATGCTGTTTTTTTCACCCATTTGTGACTTTCTCCTTATGGAGTTTTGGATAGTTTCTGAGGTAAAATAATACACGATAGGATCAAAGCAACAGTTGGTTACAGCTATGCATAGGGCAATCGGATAAATGGTCCTGACCACAGTTTCAGCTGCACAGCCTTCCAAAATCTTGGTGCGCACCAGTGAGTAAAACACGAGGTTGACGTTATAAGGAATGAAACAGAAGCAGAATATGAAAAGATGCACCATTATCATACGCAAGATCTTCGTCTTGTTAAGCTTCCCACCTCGAGCGACTGTCTGTGGCCTCCTTAGAGTCTGTAGAACCATTGCAGAGCAGGCAACGTTAAGGAGAAGCGGTATAAGGAAACCTACAGTCTCTATGAAAATCACCACCTTAGACAGATGAGACTTCCACTGCTTCGAGGAGAAGTTCTCAAAGCAGAACTGGGCAGTGGAGTTGGCTTGGCGAGTGGTAGATTCTAGCAAGAAGCCTGTTGGCAGACTACCCGAGAGCACCAGTACCCATACTGCTACGCATACTATCTTAGCATTGCGCTTGGTCCGAAGTTCCCGTGAACGGAGAGGGTAAACGATGGCCAGGAACCGGTCCACGCTGATGCATGTGAGGAAAAGGATGCTGCCATACATATTTGTGTAGAACAGGGAGACTGACAGCTTGCACAGCACACCACCAAACGGCCAGTCCTGTCGGATGAAATAAAAGACCCGCAACGGCAGCGTGAGAACAAACAGCAGGTCTGACACCACCAGGTTCATCATGTAGGTGGTGGTTTCATTACGGACTTTAAGCGTGCAGGAGAAAATGTACATGGCTATTACATTCATGATGAGTCCCACCACAAAGACAACACTGAACACTGCACTGTAGAGAGGATACTTGAATCCATCGTTCTTGGGGCACCCTTGATTAGCCTGGTCCGAATTGTTCGAAATGTTCCAGGCAATGGATTGGAAGCTGCCCCATTGTGGTGTCGTACTGTCCATCTGTAAGGTGATGTTGTGCATCCCTACAGGAATGGAAGGTATTGTGTTGAGAACAAATTATACAGCAGATGAATGCCGGAGGAAATTCCCTTAACGCAGGATCCAGAATGAATGGTTGGTCGGACCAAAGCAAAAGGAAACAGAGGCATTCCTTTAAAGTGTCTTTGACCAAAATGCTTATGCTGCCCGGGACGCTGAGAGGTCTTTCATTTCTTTGCTTTCAGGGCAGCATGTGGTTGCAAGCATTTAAACGCTTCCCCTCAGCATTCTTCAGCAGAGACACTGGGGTGAATGCAGTCCTCCCTAGAGACATGAGACAAGCCCGTAAGCTTCTTCCTCTCCTCCCCCCGCCCCCCTTTCTTTATCCCCTGTCCTTTGCGTATTTACCCCAAAGGTAGGGAGCTTGTTCCGTACTCACTCAGAATCCCCAGCTCAGACAGCTCGTCTGTGACGATTTGTTTAGTCCATGAGAAACACAGAGAGCCACAAGTCAACAATGGCAAAGAAAAATATCTTCATGAAGACAAAACATTACCGAAATCCGAAATCACTGACTTTATATCCAGAATAAATCCAGAGTGATCCAGGAGCGGCTACTCCTTAATCTGTTTTAAAATATTTCAGCACTTAGTAGTCCCCTTTTCTTTGGTGGAATCACACAGCTGGTCCTGTTTAAGCAAAGGCACACAGAAACAAGCACCTGCATACTACAACATGCTGCGCTCCCACAGCACGGTTCCAGCGCAGTGCCTCGGTGTTGCTCCCCGAGTGTACGACAATATGAACACGCTACTTCTCTTCAGAGAGACTATTTCCTGCCCCTGCCCCACCCTCTCTCTCTCTCTCTCTCTCTCTCTCTCACTCTACTCTCTCTATTCTGCCAATAAGATCCTGAAGAACATTCTGTCTCGTATGTTGAAAGTGTGTGGAGGCAGGGTGGGGTAATATTGGGGCATTTATTATCATATCAAGTGCTTTCTTTCTTACTTTTTTCTTTTCTTTGTTTAGACTTTGTTTGCTTCACTCTCATTTATGCTAATGAAAACCGTTGTTCATGTCCATTGTGTTTGGTCTAATATTCTGTCATGGTAGAGACTTGAGAATTGCTTAGAAGGAACAGAGCATTTTGAACGTCTTGTAGCAGAAAGTTTTTTTTAAAAAAGGACTTGTTTTTCTTCCAATGGGTGTGAAATTTCCTGGCATCTTGCAAGGAGAGTTTTTAACCACTATGACTCGAGTGTGGGCTGGAGTAGGTCATTGTGGTCACTGAGCCCTCTGAACAAAAAAAAAAAAAAAAAAAAAAAAAAAGAGTTAAGGAACTGGGGGGAAGGGAAAACTTAATGATGGTTTGTTTGCAAGCTTTTGTTTTGTGGTATGCCTTTGTCCTGCTGCTTGACTGAACTTTGCTTTCTTTGATGCCCCACTGTCTACAGATCAGTCTGCTAAGCACAAGCTTTTGTTATTAATGACTTTAAGAGGGACGCAGCTGCAGATTTCCAATTCCAAAGAATCTTTTATGGCAAATCAACCAAATTTTAACAACATAAAATTAGTATGAAATGATTAATTTTGCATTGTTTTGGATTTTTTTTTTAAATTTCAATTCAACTCATTGACCAAGTCGTCTTTGTACCCCACAAGCCATACTTCTTCTACAGTCTAAATCCAGGACCTCAACATTTTTTTTTTGTTTACATTTTGAAAATGTTATTACTAAATGTTCTTTAAACAGCATTTATAAATTTAAGGCTCATTGCATATTGTGAAGACGGCACGGTGGTGTAGTGGATAGGACTGTGGCATTGTACCTCCAAGGTCTGGGTTCGATTCCCGGCCAGCCTCGATTCCCGTCTCTGCGTACATGAAGTTTGCATGTTCTCCCTGTGCTTGGTGGGTTTCCTCCGGGTACTCCGGTTTCCTTTCACAGTCCAAATACATGCAGATTAGGCTAATCGGCATTCCCAAATGTGTGTGTATGTGTGTGCCCCCGTCTCGTGCTCTAAATCTCCTGGGATAGGCTCCAGGCCCCCCGCGACCCTGAATACGGGATAAAGTGGTAAATAAGATGAGTGAGTGAGTGCATATTGCGCATGTGAACACATGCACGTAAGCATGCCACCACACCCGGACACACACTGCGACAGGTAGCAGCTTGCACATGTATCAAATTGCGAAAACAGATATGTAGCAAGACAGGCAGACTTCCTTCAGGAAGCTCGCTTCTTTACGTAGTCTAAAATTGCCTAATCCAATACCTGATCATACCACTCTGTATTGCATTCTCTTACCATAAACCGAACAACAAGCCTACAGTAAGTGTAAATCAAAATGTAAACCCTCATCCTTTCTTAACCCACACACTTCCATTTTGCCTCAGGGACCTGAAATCATATCTCACAATGAACACCATAGTAATCGTAATATCTAACACTTCTTAACAAATGCGCACATTGTCATGGCTTTGGAAAAAAAGGGAACAGTGTAAACAAACGTCAGCACAAGGACCGTTGGCAACATCCTCTTGTAAGTCTTAGACCACTCTTTTATGCATCACCCACTTCACTTTTCTACTTGTTACTATTATGGAAAAATTGACTGCGTATTAGTGCCACATGTTCTGCTACTGTGTGGGTTTAGACTTTATCAAGCCACACATCCGAAAGCAGTAATTACACGTAAAGTTTACACACAGCTATAATGTAATAACTGACGATGTATGGATTGCAGATTTCATATAATCTTAATATAAAAGCCCATGTGTATCAGCTCGTGTATATTGTTTAATGTGATGCTCTAAACACTTGCAGCACTTACTTAACACCTCTCTGTTTACAATGAGTTTGCCTGTATTGTACAAATGCTAGAGGGGTAGTGCAATGACGCTGCCTTACAAAGGCACTCCTTTAATCTCAGTTAGATTAAAGCCCTGTGATCCCTTCTGGCAACAAACAAAGTAAAAAACAGCGTCCCACCTATTTGCCATTACTGCTTCTCAGTCACAAATGTTGTGTTTTTTGAAAAAGTAAAGCTGGTCAGGGAACTTTTCGTACCTGAAATAATGTAAGTGATAACAAGAACTTGTTTCATGGATGTTACTTTGCATTAAGAAATAAAAAAAAAAGTATGGAGGTTATTTAATATTTAATAAGGAAATACAGCATATAATCATGGGGAAATTGCTGTGGTTTGCTTATCTGTACAAGTGACAAGATGAGAGATATCTGGAGTGTTAAGAAAATAGGTCAGATAAAGCAGTTTTAAACATTTCCCCCGTCTGAGCTCAAGCACTATGTAAAATTATTTACTATTTACAAATGTAATGGGAATGTTAACAGACTGCTGAGGGCATATTACATTAGAAAACAAACGCTTGAGGTAATCCTGTCTGCATTATATATAACAGATGTTATGGTTTTCTTTTATGGAGCCAGCCGGTCACACACACACACACACACACACACACACACACACTGCTCAATAGGTTTGACGTGGTGAGAATAAAAAAAAAAAAAAGCAGTTTTCTGACAATTTGAAACATGTAAACATGTGCGAAGTAGGCATTGTTCCTTTTCCCTTGAGGTTTTCTCCACATACACATACCATCGAGGTCAAGGAGATGCCGCGCTTAAAGCCTTTAAGACAACTGAGCATGACGACTTAATGAAACACATGTGGTCCCAGGTCAGTTAAACCACCTACAATGGCAGGAAACACCAAGGCCAGGACACCGAGCCAGTCCGCTGTTATTCTGTCTGTGACACACTCACTGTGTTTTATGTAAATTGTGTTTAATGTCGCGAGGCGTCGTCCAGTCTCATACATTCACATACAATCTATTTTTTTTTTGTACGGTTGCTTTTAGCTCTTATTTCACTTCTCAAATTCGGATGAGCCAGGAAGTAGTGATTCATGTACTACAACAGCCGAGCTGGAGTTAGTTCTTGCTACAAATAAAATCAAACGTTTATATGAATGCACGTGTTCTGACATGGTATCGTTTCTACAGCAATATTTAAAACATTTTTTTTAAAAATTAAAAAATGTGTTGTTATTCATCACGTCAGTGCTTCATAACGATCATCAGTTAAGCTGGAACTTTACCAAGTTCTCTGGACTTTGTGTTTTGTTTTAATTTGACAACATGTAAAAAAATATATATATATTATTATTATTATTATTTTTTATGTACTAAGAAACTGGTAATGGAAGAACTTAAGTTTAACTTGTTTCACTGATATTTGACTACATTAAATGCAATTATAAATGGATAAAATGTATGTTGTCATTGTTTAATTGTACTGTAATGGCTAAATCACTGGCTGTGGTATAATAGGAATAAACCACTTACTCTTGTTATGAAAATAATAACACTACTACAGTACATAGCTACACACTACTCCCTAGTTGACATTTCTTGAAAACAGCAAGCCCCACAAACTGTTTCATTATATTCAGAGGTGGACGGTAACTAAATAAATTTTGTTACTGTCCTAAAGTACATATTTCAAGTGTCCATACTTTACTTGAGTAGTTTTATCAGGTGAAACCCTTAACTTTTACTCCACTACACCGTTTTTACTTCACTACATTTCTGCATGGTTTTATGTTACATAACCACAGTAGTTGATAGTATTCAAATTGCAAATATGGTTGCAGAAAGTGAAAAAAAATATGTTCACACTCGGGAAGAAAAAAAAAAAAAAAAAACAGAGCGAGAGTAAAAATGAATGTTTACTATAACTTAAAATTCAAGGCAAGCACTTTTTTTTTTACTTTTGCTTAAGGGGAATTGTACTTCTACTTCTAATATTTTATACATAATTCTCTACTGTAACTCATGTACAGGATTTGTGTACTTTGCCCACCAGTGATTGTATTCATTCAATAACAAATTTACCTTGTCGGCGGCACTGATTTCCAAGATAGGCCATTATATTATCTAAGGCACGCTGTGACATAACTTATGGTTTGTTTAAGGAAGTGTTAAGCTCCCACGTGCTCTTTTGTTTGATCGAGCACATTTACAGCACAAGAAAAAATAGAGTTCCAAACATCGGCTTACTTTTATCTCAACATATCCCTGAATCCCTGAGCTCAGCACTTCCATTGGCATGAGGGATGTTTACTTTGCTTACTGAAGTTGCTTACTGTTAGTTAGCTGGTACTGCCAAGGAGCAGAGAATGTGTGGAATTTACAGAAAGAGCAAACTTACTTTAAGGCTCCGGAGTATATGTGCGACCTTCCACGTCAGCCCGAGTTCATCTCGGGTTTTCCCACATCTGCGTAAGAGCACAGTAAACTGTAGGGTAGCTTGTCTTTGGACAAAAAGAGCAGTACAGTCATGGAAGTCAGATTTGAAAATGCTAGATGTTATTTATGAAGCACAAAATTATGGGAAGCATATGTGCCAGCAGTCTCTGATAAACAACTAAAAGATGTCATTATGACACATTTTATTTCCATTTTACTTTCAAAAACAGAAGGAATTTGAATACCCTCTAGGTCATAAACCGAAGGGTTAAATATTAATGTGGTGAGGTTAGATGAATTTGTTGGCCTTTAAAAAAATGTTCATCTATGATGGGAAATGTGTTTATTTTGTCAGGGTTTTATAATTTCTTCATTAATTCACAGCTAACACTACACTTTAAAAAACGTCTTTTTCAGGGGGAAAAAGTTAATAAGGTGGAAAGCTATACACAGCAGGAGAAATGTAAAGTTTTGTTTGAACATATAAACATAACTACCTGATTATTCCAATATCTTGTGTTGTTATCTATAAAATATTCTGTGCAACAACGGTGTGATAGTTTACTCATTGCAAAAACCAAGCAGTCATGTGTAGATATTACACTTTAACATCAGTCACAAAGTACAATGTAAACCAATAAAATTTGCAGGTTATGTAAATGACCTGACTGAAGCTGTTTCAAAACTGTTATCACGAGCAAGTAGTAAAAACTGTAAAACCATTAGATCATTACCACGTGATTAAATTTTTCATGGATGAAGGCGTAAAACTTCTTCAAGCACAGAATGGTGATAATACTCTTATCTGCAGTAAAACATTTGAACGGTGCAAATGTTTTAAAGAAAGCCGTACGTCCATCAAAGACGATCCCAGCTGAGGTGGCTCAAAGCCCAGTGCAGAGACATACTCCGCGACCTCAAACTGGCCATTGCACCACTTGCACATTACAGGAACTCAGATGGGAGTTACTGCCACATACCCCGTACAATCCTAACCTTGCTCCAAGCGATTTCTACATGTTTGGGAAATTAAAGGGGTTCCTGGGAGGCCTGGATTTCATATGTAAAGCAGGAAGTCTAATCATGGATGACTCTGGCCTATGGAGAAAACTTTCTACCTTAATGGTATCCAAGCACTAGTGAAGCACTGGGATATCTGTATTATAAGTGTAGCAGGGAATTATATATATGGATCGCTTATAACACTGTTCTATTATTCTACACAATTACAAATTCCCGGATTGACTTGAACACTCCTCATACATTGGTGTTCACTGGATCAGGAGGACATAAATACTTGGGAGTCACTCTGGTAGTCACTACAGTATGTTCTATATCTAATTTTGCCACTTATCCACTATAAAGAGCCTGACTCTTACCACTCCCCCACGGCAGCATGACAAAAGAGACAATTATCAAAGCACTATGATTCTGTGCATTTAATGGAAAAGTTGCTTCATTCCATATATTTAAACAAAGCTTTAAATGCTCAATATACTGTTAGTGAAAAAAAGAAATGACTTAAATATGGAACTCATTACTCAATGTGCCAAGCACTGGCTGTCGGAGTACAAGACACCAAAAAGAAATTAGCTAATTTTTATTAAATAAAAATGAAATTTTTAATTTTAGAAGAATTTTGAGAGATTATTGCAATCCAAGTCAAAAAGCAGGAAACCGAAATAGCAGAACTTCCGCCTTAGGGGTGCATACTAGGCACCATTTTATCATTTTTGCAAAACTGATGATGCTAGACTGATTTACACATGAGAAAGGAAATTTATGGAAACTGTGACTAGATAGACGTCAAATCATAATTCGCTTGAAATACTACACTTTGTTAAGTCATCTGTGTGTTTGAACAGTGTTTTAAGAAATTCACAACATGCAAATAAATTGTCAGGAAAGAGATTTATACACTCTATAACGTTTTACAAAGGGATGTGCGTACACATCTTTTGTAATCAGAAATTTTTAATTTGAAAAATCAGACCCAATGCTCTGGTGTAACACTGTGCTTTAAAACTCGCCCCAACGTGTGATGCCTGAAAAACCTGGTACTTATTTTAGAGTTTGTGTACTGTATGTTCTGGCTTTAAGCTTATAACAAGGTCTGTTTTACAGAATTAGGTACAATTTTCAGGGACAAGTTATGACTATTACATGATTATATGATTACATGATTCATTTGCATTGTGTAAACTAACAAACTAAGACCACACATGGTGATTTCTCTTTACAGAGCCTTCATTTGATCAGTATCACATCACTGGCATTTAGAACCACAAAAGTATTCACAAATTTAACAAACAACAAATGTATACTAACATCATTGAACAGTCCATTTGTTTTTCTGACCAAAGTGGAAGAGGAACTAAGCTCAGTTTCACTGATTTAGTAAAAGTGCCATGCTAGTAGACACATTACACCATTTATTCAGTTGTGAGCAGAGATGACTTTCACAGCCATTTTTTTATTGCGTCATCAAGAAGAAGAAAAAAAGGGAAAAAAAGGTGAGAGGTTAAGTGTTTTTATTTCTTGTAACCATTACTGGGAAATTACAGGACTAGATTATTATAGAGGGAGTAGTCTTTCTTGTAGTCAAAACAATGGGTATGTTTACTCAAAATTTCCTGGTTACAGACATTGTGATATTTGCATAGTAGTTGCCATTGTCTTACACTGGACATTAAAGACCACAATGCAGCTCTTACATGTAATACACGAGCGCTGACACCATCTGCTAAAATAAATCTAGATATTAAAAAAAAAAAGGTTCTATTTGTGCTTGGATTTAATGCACAGCTTTATTGTGCACAATGACTCTCTTGACAATGCATTGTTTTTTTACTATACTATACAGTATAGATAAATAGAGAAGGAGAGGAGAAACTAGATAGGCTTACACAATGAATTTTAAATAGGTTTGCGTCAGTGTAGTAAGTCAAATGGGAACCATTTAGTATCATGTGACTGATGGTAAGTTGAATTAAACTGCCATTTTCTCTCAGGGAAGGGCTGGAGGCTGCAACACATTTTGGGGCTTAAATGGATTAAATGTATTCCATGTAACATTTGAAGTCTTTATCACATGGACATTATTTGATGAGCATAAGAAAAAAGAAGACACGCGAAAAGGATTAGTGAGTGACGTTTAGTGCCATATTGCATTATACGGCAAACAGCTTGAGAAACATAAAAAATGTTTAGAGCCTGTTGTACACCCATCAGCCATAGCATTAACACCACATAACATTATCAATTACATACCAGTAAACTTGTGACAGGATCATGGGCACTCAAGGCTCACCCATGCCCGAAGGGACTAATCCCACAGTGAAGCTAATGCCAGCCATGATAGAAAGGCCCGGAACATCCAGTGCACCACAGCTCGCCATGCACAACAGCCATAACAGTCACCGCACCTGCCTCCAAACTCCCCAGATCCCAATCCACCCATGAGATGCACCAGACAAACAAGCCCAATCCATAGAGGCCCCACCCTGCACAGCACCCAAAGGACCTACTGCTAATGTCCCGGTGACAGACACCACAGCACACCTCAAGAAATCTTGATGATTTATAACCCGAAGGGCCAAAGCTACCACAGTGGCACAAAGGGAACCTAAATCATACTGAGCATAATGTTTTGCCTTGTAATGTTATTGCTGCTCAGGGTAATATTCTGTATTTAACAGACTTTTCTGCTCTAATCTATTGGTAGTGCACACATGCAGTTTGCTTTGTTACAAAATGACTTATACGTACATACAAGCTGATGTGCTGCTTTGTAAATCTCCCACAATTTCCCCCAATCTGACTATGTGTTGCAAACAACATGGATGGCATTATCTGAGAACATAACGGGAAATAAAAGACTGTAGGCAGCACAAAAGGTGAAGGATATCCTGTTTTGATATACTATGAACCTCATGTGATGAAGCGATATCGCAGAGTGATCGTTTTTGCCCATCCCACAAAATGGGGCAGTATTAAAAAGTCTCAAAGCTCAAAAAACAGCCTTAGCCATGGCTGTGCTTTTGGCGCACATGTTGATCTTAAAGGAAATTCCAGCATCAGATATTTAAGTCTCAGTTGAACTGACTGTCTCAGGTTGAGGCAAGTCAATTCACATTTTTTAATACCATACTGCCATCTATTGGTATGATCTTATTACTTAAACCATGTGGCAAAAGCGGCAGTTTTTTTTATTTTTTTACTAAAGATAAGTCTTTATTAATCCCGAATGAACTTGTTTCTCCAGTGGCTGCATATTTAAAAGATACAGATACAATAGGATACGAAGAAAAATTAGAAAATAAAATAAAAATAAAGTGCAATGTACTATAGTGTCAAAAATAGATATAAATAGAATAAAAATATATAGAAAAACTAAAAAACTACTGACTGTACAGAAAGGTGCAGAATTGTCTCTTTTGTGTATTGTACATGTATGTTATTGCACACAGGATATATATTGCACATAATATTTGATATTGCATATATAGTAGTAATGATATTGCACAGACCTACATACACACACACATACACATACACACATACACACACACACACACACACACACACACATATATATATATATATATATATATATATATATATATATACGTATACACACATATTGCACATGATTTTCGTAATATTGCATAATTAGTGGTTTTGCATGTGATATTGTTATTGTGATAATAATGCATATTTAGATGCAATATCTAGCATCTCTGTTATTATTTCAGTGTTAGAGTGGTTTGGAGGATTCTCTGAGTATAATGTTAATACGAAATAAGATAGTAAGTTTTTTTTAGGTCAATGGATCAAACAGTTACTGTAACTTTTTATGGAATGGAAAGGTTCCCCAAATCATTATTTTAGAGATGGAAATGTCTTTAAAATGCACTACCAGATTTTTTGTTATATAATTGGGCTGCTCATATTCATTAAATAATATGTTGGTCTAATCAAGCAGAATTTTAAGTGGGTTTGGTTGGAAACTCAGTCCTTTGCTAAATCTTCGTTATGTGCTTTAGTGATGTCTTCTCTACCAATCAAACCCTCCGACTTTACAACCAATCATGTGGTGCTGTCAACACTCAGAATATGGTTTTATTTTAAGGTATATGTTGTTTACATAAGCTTTAATTTTAGCCCCATTAGATAATATTCATCTACTTCCTCCATCTTATATAGATCCTAATTTTACAGAATTGCAGAATGAAGATGTTAAGTCTTTTCACGATCTGTATAAAAATGACTTTTTTTAATGAGTACAGTATGTGGATTTTAAGTAGTTTGATTTACTATCTTTCCATATATTGGGGGGATCCAAACTCTGTTACTTTTAAAGCACTATCAGAAGTCTTGAAACCCCCACACTTGGAATTCAAGCAAAATGGGAGGATGAATTGTGAATGGTGTTTACAAAAGTGTGGTGGGAAGGTGCAATAAATAGATTACATACTGTAGTTGAATTTGTGCTTGACTTAGTCTTATACAATCGAAAGTTTTCTCAAAAGCCAAACTTTACCCTAGTATTAGTGACTGCTGTGACAGATGTTATCATTCACCATGTAATTTAACATGTTCTTCTTTTGTCCATCACTACACTGGTTCACTGGTGCTTTAAAACTAGGTCCGCAATTCTTAACAGAAATATTGATGCCTGCCCTGGGGTAGCAATTTTTATGGGGTGCCATTGGATTTAGCCCGGTAGAACGTGAAGTAATCAGATATTTTAGCCTACAAATTTTAACAGTCGCCGTCTGTTAACTCTTAGGAAATCGCCCAGACTATCAACTATATCTTAGTGGCTTAAAGACACCATGTCCTTTTTAAAATAATAATAAGATACTTTATTAGAAGTAATCTTCAAGAATTACCGGTTGATGACAAATTATTTTTTTTGCAGTGTCTACCCCAGACTAAAACCCTAAACCCCCTTCATTGTTACTTTTCTTTTTCTTTTTTATATTTCTTTTGAATAATTTTCTATTTCTTTTTTAATTTTTTGTTTAAATTTAACTGTTTATTTTCTTTTATGTCTATTTACTTTTGTATCTATTATATTTTTGGCCTGGCGGTTATATATGGAGAAGTTAAAGTATCTTGTCATTTTCTCTCGTTGTTTTCCATAGATTTGTTATTTTTTTCTTTCGGTAGAAGTGTTACATTGTTCCAACCTCTCAGCATTCAGCATCACCAGTATACTTATCACTAGCCTGATCATCTGTCATCATCTGCACCTGTTTCTCACCGGTTCATGCATTAAGTTAGATTGTTTTTCAAAGCTAAAATGATTCATAGGTCACTGTGTAGCAGAAAAAAAACCCCTAAAACCTTTCTCTAAAACCTGGTCAGGGATAGCGACTGGACAGAAAATGAGAGGCCAAAAGTGAGAGCAAAAAACGTTGTTCAGGAAGCCAACTATTCCTCAAGACTACATAAAAAATGAATAAATAAAAGAATATCTAGGAGGAAATTATGAAGAAATGAGGGATGGCTCATGTTTATGTATATATAAGCAATGTCTTTCACAGGGATCTGCACCACGCCAATATTCTTTAATGCTTTTTTAATGTCTTTTCTTTCATATCTATTAACATTACATGTTTCATATCATGTTCTTTAAAGCACTAGTCAAGCGCTTTTACGCTGATATAGTGTTGTTATTCACAGAGAGATATAAAAATATAACTTTGATAAGTTAATTATAATTATACGTTTATATGAAATCAACTCTTTCTGTCATTGCGATCTATCTCCTAACCCTGACTGGTAATTCTGAACTTGAGTTAAGTAAACACAAAAATACCAAAAATATTTCCAGAGCAGGTTAAGAAAACAATAAAATGAAGAAATATTAAGGTTAATGTGTTGAGAGTTGACCACTTAATATTTAGGGTCTGACAAAATGTGTAAAAACTATCACATCACATTTCACAAAATTTAGACAGCTGTTCAATAAATCTCATAAAGCATGCCTCAGAAATGCAGTGTGACATAGACTGTGAAGATTTTCATTATTGTTGTATGTTTCCTTTGGGTCCAGTATCAGCAGCAATTCTTAGTAAACATTTCCAAAATTTCCATATGAATAAGTTTGTATCCTACACTAAATCCATCTCAAATTAACATATGTATGCTCTAATTTTACATGCTGTTGGATAATGAAGATTAAAATTAATTATTTTGTAATTAATCGGCTACACATACTAGGGCAGACATCCTGAGGGCACAGTAGAAAAAGAAGAACAAGAAGAAAAAGGGTAAGCGATGAGTTGTAGCACTGCTTTAAAACTGTGTATATATGCTGTGAAAAATGGGGAGGGAAATGGTTATATAGTTATCATGGTGTGTGTAGGTGTTTGTGCATGGACGGTGCATGGATGCATCGGCAGTCTCAGGGTATTCTAAGGATACAGGGATGAGTGGGAGGAAGGAAGGCAGTGCAAGGATGCACAGCGTGCAAGAGTGCACGACATAAACTGTGTCACTTCATTCGAAAACAATAGAGAACAGGACATGGAGCGCCCCCCCCCCAGCCACATGGCTTTATCGTCTGCCACCTCCCTCTCCCTTTCTCTCGCTCTCCTTCCAGCTAAGTGAATGAGTGGGGGTGAAAGTGGGGTGGGGGGGCTTGTCAGAAGGGGGTCTGGTTGTGTTCCCCAGTCAGTGTGTACGTGTGTATGTGTGTGTGAGAGAGAGAGAGGGAGAGAGAGGGAGAGAGAGAGTGTGAATGCACAGACGGTTCAGTAGTAATTTGATGTGTGTCCCGGGGGACATTTGATGGATTAAAGCTAAGCAGCTCCATTGCTGAGTACCACCTGATCTCTCTCCCACTGCCGCCCCATATAAGCCTGGCTGACTGCTGATCTCAGCTAGTCTCACAGTCCCCCTCTCTCTCTCTCTCTCTATCCCTCTGTCTTTCTCTCTCTCTGTCTTTCTTCACTCTCTTTCCTCTCCTCTTCCACTGTCTTTCTGTCTTTTCCTTTCTCTAAGCAGCCCCCACTGCAGCCCAGAAGCTATCCAGTGCTGAACGTGTTTTCATTTTTTCCCCCCCTGTTTTTTTTTTCCACGAATGGGAGAGAGAGGGAGTGTATGCATGTGCGTGTGGTCCGTACAGTAGAGCACACACACAGCATTGCATCGTCCGTCGTCTCTCTTCTTGTCTGCTCTCCATTTTCTTTATCACCATCCATCATTCTTTTACTCCTTTTTCTTTCCTTGGATCTTTTCTTTCTTTAAGTTGAACAGATACACGGATACGCGATTCAGCCTTCGTCGCTGCACTGCTTTTTGCTCCAGGAGTCATTTTTTTCCCCCCAATTTATTCCTTCTTCGACGTCCATGCGTAGTGCTTCTTGTGTGTGTGAATCATGCCCCGCTCCTTTCTGGTGAAGAAGATCAAGCTGGATGATTTCTCTTCGTCTCCTGTGGTGGCATCTAACCATCATCATCACCATCACCATCACCTGGATGAGTCCTACACTTTCACTCGCTCTATTACGGACTCTGTAACCAGTTTGGGCATCCGGCTCAGTGAGAATGGTGAGTGTGTGTGTGTGTGTGTGAGTGTGTGTCTATATGCAAGTGTGGGATATCTGTCACTTTATGCAAGCACATGCTCAGTATCTTTATCTTGCCAGCTACACGTCACTGAAAGTCTCATTTGAACATAACTGTTGCAGAGCTATATCAGGACGCATTTCATGCTGATAATTTTATACTAAACAAGAGAAATATCAAGCCAGATGTTCAGTAAAGCCTGGTGTTTTGTTGTTGTTTTAGCCTCCTGTATAATCCTAAAACCCTCTTTTGCTTCATCTCTCTTTTCTCCCTCTCTCTTGAGCTCTTGCCATGGCTGTGGACTTCTGTGTGTTTTTTTGACTTGGTGATGTGCAACACAATCCAGGTCATGGAGTAGCGATTGGCTTATGTAAATAAGGCCATATGACTAGGCTTTGGTGTGCTGCTGATAACGGGCATGTTTCACTGCGACTGCTAATGCTATGTGCTAAGCCCCTTTTCTTATGTGAACAGGCTCCTGTTGCTGCAAGCACAGAGATGCTGTTTGCACAAAAAGTGTCCCGGGGCATGATTGGATAATGCTTTTGTCCTTTGCTTGTGTTGCCCTTGAGTTTCTATCGCTGTCCAGTCCACCCTCTATTGCATGTATATTATCATCCTTGCTCTCTCTCCTCCCCCATCCTTCATTCTAGCACATCTCTTTTCCTCTTTCTTGCAGTCCATCGCTTTCCATCCCCTCATTTCGCAACATATGAAACCAAGTCGGGGGGTGGGCAGGATTTCAGTCACTGACGCCACAAGAGACCTTCAAGTACAGTAGAGAATAACAGGATGGGGG
>JAOVVB010000050.1:17902667-17916879 GCA_028570985.1 Heterobranchus longifilis | reverse complement strand
GAGGACAAATGGATCAAGACTCTGAGATGATAGTGCATTATTAAAAATGAACGGACCCACAACTAAAACACAAAACAAATACTTACCCTTTCGAGATAAAGAAAATAAAACACTTATCTAATCTGACTATGCTGCTATGAGCTTTTAGTAATGAAAGCTCTGAAAAGAGAAAAAGTTACAAATAGAAATGTATACAGAAATGAAGTACAAAATTTGTACTGTAAATAGAAGTCATAGTCTCTTGCCTGCCAAGAGGTCTAATACAAAGAGCTATCACATTGTAAAATTTTAAACACAGTTTAAATATTTTTCAGTATTGGATATAACTTGGGTATAAAAAAAAATATGGTAAACAAAAATACCCTTTCATGTGCTTCCAATGCAGATGGGTATGTGCTTAGTTAGTTATCTACACATGGTATTTAATCAAAGTCGGTACTGGATGGAGATGTTGAATTGTACTTTCAAAATGGACTCAGCAGTTTTATCGAAAACCATGTCTAATGTCAATGGGTCATTCTTATGTATTTTTTTTGTCTTTGGTCCTGTAGAAGACTTGTTCCTTAAACCTTTCTTCCATTTGCTCTATTAATCTGTAATAGTGGGATGGGCTTTCCATATTAAATTTAAGGGATTTTACAGAAAAACAAAAAGGCTAGTCCCTTTGAAAGGCACCAAAAGGTACCAGTGGTCATCATACAGTACCGTGAAAAAGTCTCAGGCTTCCTAATTTTTTTTTTTTCAATATTTGTTTGTTTTCTGCTTTAACCATAAGACATAATGTATATATATCGTGTTAAAGAAAATAACATATTAAATTAACTAATTGGTCATTTAGCAGATAAAACTGTAATGGACTCAATCTGGTTTACCGGAAGAAATTAAACAACCAAACCCCTGAAAACACACACTTGCAGGCTGTTGAGCTGCAGAAACAAACTTAACACCTGCAGCTTTCAAGTTTTTCCCCCCCCCCCCATCATCTTTAATTTTAAAGGCAATAGTCAGCATGACATATTAATTTAATCTGTAATTAGTGTTACTGATCTTTATTATTCTGTACCAGATACAAAAGCAATTGTTCTTAAAGGAAAATTAAAAATGCTATACACAGACATAGGCTTTGTTTTTCATTTGTGTCATGAGGACAATATGTCTGCTGCACCAGAATACAAATGCTCTTCAAGAAAAACACAATTGATAGGGATTTAGTATAAGAATTAAATGCTGATTTCAGATCAGATGTAAATACTGTTGAAGTACATTTTAGTTTCAAAACAATGGTAGTCAAATTTCAGCTTAAGCTAAGCCATACTCGGGGTATTGCTGAAAAATTTAATGTATTGCAACATAGAATTACATTCGATCATTATGTGAAGTCAGCATTAAATTCTTTTATAGTCCCTGCTGATTGGGATGAGATCAGGCAAATGTATTAACCATTTTCCCCACTCAGACAAATGAAAAGCAACAGCGTCTGCATATTCCATTACTGCATGATCTGGCACGGAATCATCCTTCTCATCATCATCAACAAATTTTTGTCCTTTTTTCACAAAAATTGTTCTTTTTTTTTTCCAATTACTGATGTTTTATGCGCCTTCAACTTTTGCACAGTACTGTATAGTGTTTTGACTAGCCAGGTGCCTACAACACCCCATATGCATTTTTTTGTCATGTTGGAAAGTGCACCTTAAAAGCATCAGGGCCAAGTAGTCACCCTGTGGAGTGGTTTATCCAAACCGAAGATGTCCTGCCATGCTCTTTTACATACCATGGAACATTGCCTGCTTCTAGCAGATATAATTAACAATTCTTCTCCAGCTCTCTCTGGTCTGGTCTGCTCATGCTCCAGCTTAGTTTTTAAAGGCCCCATAACGGCTTGCTTTGCTAATAAAGTTCTTCAACAGGTCGTGGTCCATATCAGCAAAGGCTTGGGTCTGAGTGACGGCAGTCAGGTGGTTGACACAGAACTTAAAGCAGAACTCTTCCAAGTCCTCAAAAGAAGAAGCATCAATTGTCAAAGTAATACAATAATACAAAAATGTAAGATCCAATGAGCTGTATTTTGACAATGGACTTTTGTTTAATGTGACTGATTAAATGTTCAACATGCGAAAATAGAAAACAACTAGCACGTACTTTGAGAAAAATAGTCATTGAGACTACTGAGAAAAATAGAGAAAAATATAGTAATTATAAATCATTATCAGAGTTGCTTAAACTCATTGAAGTTTTCAGTAGAAAGTTCTCCACAAGAAGGCACCATTGTCTTACCTCCTGTTTTTGAGCTTCATCAATAACACTGAGGTAACACATGGAATTCTACATAGCAATACAGCTTCCTCTATTAATGACAGATTGTGTCAATCCTTACCGTATCACATTAATTATTTATTTGATGATTGTTGTTGCTTTGTTACTAATATGCCAGATTTGGGATATTAATAATAATGTATAAAACTGCCTCAAATGTTAGTCGTTCTGCACAATTACGTACACATTTTAACCGACTGCATTTGACCTTGTATTGTAGCATGTTTTGTCTACATCGTGATTGCATAGAAGAGTGTTTATGTAAGTGTGCTTACCTTTGCCTCATATTTGACAGCTGCAGATAGCAATGTGATGGCATTCTCTTCTGAAATACCTCTTTTAATGGTTTCCTGGCACAGCCTTTTTAGACGAGTCTCTCTGTAGTAGGTAGCAAGATCTAGAAGACCTGAGCAGCAGAGAGCCAACAGTCCCTTCAAGATCTAGCTCTCACTTAAAATACAATATGTATCACAGACAGGATATACAGGATATACCAATATATACCATCAAGGCCTAAGGTAGTAGATACATTAATTATTTAATTCATCTTCTATACCGCTTATTCTGTGTACAGGGTCGTGGGGGACTGGAGCCTATAACAGGAGACTTTGAGCGTGTATGGGTGGACTGGCACCTGCCTCATGCCCATTCACCCACTACTAACAATTTGGGAACTCCAGTTAGCCTAATCTGCATGTCTCTGGACTGTGGGAGAAAACCGGAGTACCAGAAGGAAACCCACCGAGCACGGGGAGAACATAAAAGACTCCATGAGCGTAGACATGAGATGGAATTTGAACCTAGACCCTGCTAACCACTATGCCACCATGCCACCGGTTGTAGATACACTACCGATCAAAATGTTTAGCCCCCACTCTTATAAGAGTTCTCTTCATATTAATGATTTTTTACTACTTTACAATTAATTTTCTTTTAATTTTGTGAAGGTGCTTTGAGTCAAGGACCATTGTTACATTATTCACATTAAATAATGCGAGGGCCATGATAAATTTATATATTTATTTGAGTGGTGCTACATGTTTATTTGCCATCTGTCTGTAATTACAGCGCACAGCTTCACGGTAAAGAGTGAGTATTTAAATACAACAGTGCTAAGTTTAATTAAAAAAAAATTAATTAATAAATAAAAACATATCAATTTCTGATGGAGTTTACCTATAGCGTCCTCTGGTGGCAGATTTATAGTGTCAGTGTAGAGATACTCCAGGAAAGCCCGGTAAACCATGTAGGAGAACTGATGGATTTCGATGGCTTCTTCATCAGTCTCATTTAACAGGGTCCGAAAATGCTCACATCTTTTTTACAAAGAAGAGAAAAATATGAATATGAAAGCAGATCCTTGTTAATAACATATGCAGATGTCTTGGAGCGAACAGTTTGCAAAAGCCCCTATGAAGGAATGCTCTTTTTTTTCATGGAAGGTTAAGGCTGACTTTACTTCCCTGAGCAGGCTGTAGCATGTTTCCGTATAAATTATTATCCTGGGTTATCTGTTTTGCATTGCCATCAGGAAGTAAAGCAAGTTTTATTTATCGAGTAGACGGGGGTAAAAAAAATCCCCCACATCTATTTTTAACAAAGCTAAAAAAAAATTTTTTTTTTATTTATATATTAATCCTGCATAAACATAGTGAGATACAATGACTTTACAGAGGGATTAAAATCATACTTCGGAGTCAATAGTTTACCTGATTTTAAGCAGAGCTTTGTGAACATGGATACATTTTCCATCTACAAGGAACTTGAGGTCTGAAATTGCAGGGCTGTCAAATTCTCTCTTAAGAGACTGAGCCACAGTCAGGTAGTCATCACCATCTAAACGGAGAAAGAAATCTCATGTAACATCACAGGTATGACCAAACAATGAGTGAAGAGATACAGTGGAGACTAGAGTTACATCCAGTAGATAATTTTTCTGTAACAAAGTCTCTTCTTACCCACAGTAAGAAGACGCCAGGTGACGGCGGGAGTAGCGAAACAGGCAAACACATCATCTGTGCTGGAGAAATGTGTGCTGTGTGGGAAGGGAATAGCCTGACCTCGACACTGACCCCACATCAGCACCTGACCGCTCTGTGTCTTAGCGGCAGACGTGTGACTGGTGTGACACGCAGCCACTTCCACCAACCTGAGGAAAAAGTCACACACACACACACACACACACACACACACACACACACACACACACACACACACACACACACAAGAAAGTAACTTTAGTGCCATATTCCTGTGATCAGGCCCCCACGGACAAGTGACGCAAAAGACAGTAGAAAGAAACTTGAATATAAGATTGTCAGTTAAATCAGTGAAATATTTAACAAACAAGTTCTCTAATTACTTGGAGATGATCTTGACTTGAGCTACAAGGTAAAGCTATGAGGTTCGCAACAGATCTGCTTTCATTATTTTCACTTTGCCACATTCCATTAAGATGAAACTCTTCAAGAATATCTAGCTAATGGCAACGATTATGCTTTCAAATGAAAAACCCAAAAGCTGACTAGGAAACAATCAAGATAATAGTATTGCACATGCTGAGTGTTAAATCAGTGCAGATGCAATGGAAGTGGAAATGCTGTCTGATTGCGCACACATATTCTCACCTTTCCTTGTCCATGTTGATGAGTGTGGGCAATGCCTGGTTGCTCTTGTTCCCAGTGCCTAGCTGCCCATAAGCATTGGCACCCCAGGCGTAAACAAACCCCTCATCTGTTAATGCCAGGGTGTGCGCGTAGCCACAAGCCACCTGGACAGATAAGGCAGCGAGAGTTTACCTTTCCATTAATGTGAAATGTGAACAAACAGAGCTGAATGGCAGAGATTATTCTGAGAAATATTAACGAATTATATATCTAAAACAATCTAGAACTTTTTCATGGAATATTGTTACATATTACAGAAAAAAACAGGACTGTCTATTCTGGCACATTTGATCAAATGTTTATCATCACTATGGAAAATAATGTTTGGAAATTGTCCTCTCTCTGGTGGTAAAATGGTATTACAAGCTAAATTTCATGATTTGGCCCAGGCTGCACATTAATCTCTCAGCCATGTGCACAAATTAATACAGAAATAAAAGCTGTGTACAGTTGAACAGTAATGACATCAACAATGAAGTCTACAGTAGTCGGGTGAGATGAGCTGGAGAGCTTTATTGAATACTGATCATAAAGTTACATATTTAGTAATAAGTTACTAAATATGTCCCTTTGGATTTTTGGTCTAAAAAGTCTCCAAATCTAGCAACAAAGTCTCTAAGCACAAATATTTCAGATCAAAGAGGAAAAAAACCCTGAACTAAATGTTTTTTTTAGCTACAGTCAGCTTGTGGCAGACATTTTATCTGTGCTCATGAACAGCACAAATCTTACATTTATCTAGCTATATTACAAGGCCTGGTTGAAAAGAAAAGTGTAGCCTTGCTGTAGGGCTTTGCCCGAGGCTGGTTTAGTCAGTGCATTTCTGATCTGTGTTCTCCACGTCTATGTAACCTTCAGCCTCTAAAAATGCACCCGAATTCATCTCCTGAATATAAAAAAAAATAAAAAATAAAAAAATAACAGATCAGACAAGTGACCAGCAAAAGGGAAACTGAGCAATTTATATTGCAATTGGATCTTGGGGAATAATAAAAAAACATGCATGTAGTGTTTTGAGAGCTTAGACAGTGAGGCTGCGTAAACGCGAGTTATTTATGCCTGATTTAATTTGTGGATTTATTTATCGCCTTACCTGGACAATGTTGATTCCCTGCAGAGCAGCGATACGACACGGGGTTTGTTGGTTGCCGTTGTTACCCAGACCCAGCTGCCCATTACAGTTATAGCCCCAGCCATAGATCTGTCGGCACAGAGCGCAGTCAGAACACGTAATGGCTATAGATCACAGCAAAGGGAGAATTTTAACATTTATTCAACATAAATCCATTGATCAGTCTGATTAGGTATAAGCAAACCAAAACAAAATCAGCATATTGTTTTGTATTAGCACACTATAAATCACACACACACACACACACACACACACACACACACACACACACACACACACACACACACACAAGAGTAATGTTGTATAAAAGATGGGCTGACTCACCTCTCCATTGTCCAGGACAGCCATGGAGCAGAGCTGGCCACAGGCAATGTTCACTACAACCTTGTTCTGGAGGCAGCTGCTTACCCTGCGTGGCGTGGGTTGGTTGGCTGTAGAACCCGATCCCACCTGGCCAGAGTTGTTGTAGCCCCATGCATACACCTGATCATGGGAGTATAAAAGAAAAATTGGCATGGTTACTGATATACTCAACGAGAGACAAAATCATACTGTTGTAAGCAGACCCCATCCTCAACCCTAGACTGGGGCATAAGAACAGAACACCCAATAACTACAATGAGTAAAACCCATCTTTAACCAATTACCTTATTAATAAATATGTTTACTGGTAATAAAGAGTACCTCTCCGTCATTGGTGAGCGCAATGGTGTGATGGGAGCCACAGGCCACCTCGGTCACCCTTTTACTGATGAGGTTGGTAGACACCAGGGCAGGGATCAGGCCGTGGTTAGTGGTGCCATTCCCTAACTGGCTGTAGCCATTGTGGCCCCAGGCATACACCTCTCCTTCTGCATTTAAAAAAAAAAAAAAAAAGACAGAAAGTAGGTTCAGATTGCATATCAATGAAACTGCAGTGGACTCCCAAAGGATTATCCAGATTTTAGTACAATTCTTGTTGACAAGTAAATGTCATGCAAAATGGTGTAAAGAAAGAGAAAAAAAAAACATGACATTTACAATACATCTGTGACATTTGGAAAAACATTCTACTTGTTATCCACACTACTAGTAAAAGAATTCTGAAATATCATAATCATGATAGTGAATATACAACACTTATTTATCCAGTGAAGCCCTGTGCGTTACTCACCATCCTGCCTAAATTTCTACCTGGCTACATTATATGGCCAAAATAGATGGATGGACACCTGACCATCACACCCCTACGTAGGCTTTGCCTAACCCTTTAACACTAATTTGGAAGCTCACAATTGTGAGATATTAGAATATATTTGTAAATGCCTTGACTAGAACTACAGGACCCAAACCTGTTCTAGCATGACAAACCTCCTGCGCACAAAGCGAGCTCCATGAAGACATCCGTAATAATATACACTGTTTTAGATGTGATGTTCAAGTGATTTATAAACTTACATAAGTTTATGAACTTATAAACTGCTGGAAACTCCAAAATTGCTTCAGTTATCTAAAATCAGTCCAGGTACATACATGAGAAAAGTAATTACCAGTTAACAGAGAGTTCTGTATGAAAGCTAAGCTCTTGTTCCATCACCATAGACCGGTATGGTGACCAACACTGCTGCCACAAATCCGAGCCATTTATCAGTCCAAGACAGATGGGATGCCCCATGGTCGCTTTCCATTAGCGCTCCATCAGCTAAGTTCCACTGAAAGTGGAGACCCTGAGGCAAACCCAGGACAGACTGGACATGTAACTCATCTTTGCCTTAGGAACGCCTGGGAATTGCCCAAGAGAAGCTGAAACACCTGGCTGAGGATTAGAAAAGTTTACAGCAAACTTTTTCAGCCTGTTGCCACCGCAACCAACAGAAGTAACAGAAAAAAAAATGAATTAATAAGTCCAGGTCATGTAGACCTGTAGATCTGGCTGTGAAGTCAGGGTTTTGGCTGACTCTGTTTAAGCAGATTGGAAATAGATTTGCAAGTCTGTAGGGTTGAACCTAGAGGGTTTCATCTCTAGTGATGGATGGTGTAGTCAGTGTTTCATCTCCAGACACTTCAAGTTCCTGAATAACTGGCATATTTTTCATCCTCATTTCGACTGGTATGGGAGGTCATTTCCCACACAGACACCATCGATTTCAACCTGCCCTGGGCTATTCTGATCCTGCAACAGCTGGGCCAATCTTTCCTTTCATTCTAGGTCTTTATAAATCCACTGCTATCATATCACCACTGCTATCAAGCAAAACAACTACACTATATATACACAGCAAGGTAATTTTAAATGCTTCAGACTCCCAGCTCCAGTAACTGTCAGAGTGAAAAATGATAATGTGGGTGGTTTCTGTTGAATGTTGCAAGTTTATTTTATTTTAAATAAAATCTGAATGGGTTTATCTACTTCTTTACATGCGAGAAACACTGAGAAACAGATGTGTAATTTTAATGTATTTATATACTGTATAATTATATAAAGGATGCATTCTCGAAACATATTTTCCTTTTACAAAATCCTTTAGATATTTTTTTTTTTCAATTTTCCATGTTATAACATCTTTTATAGGGAGGACAATTCATTAAAAGTCAGACAGGCATATCACACACCTGCAGTGGCAATGACGACATGCGGCCCTGTGCCAAAGCTCAGAGAGGTAATCTTCTTCCCACACAGAGCGTCTATCCTTCTGGGTTCAATGGTGCTTTGGACATCTCCCAGACCCAAGCATCCACTGCAGTTTGTTCCCAAAGCAAACACCTGTGAACATACACACACAAACAAAAAGAATTACAATTAGACTCAGCTTTTACACTTATACAGCATGCAATAATTTATATAAATTGTTTGAATTAAGATACGGGCTCATATACATTAGAAATGAGTGCAGCATTTGGTTTAAAGCCATCAGACACCCGATTGCAGCGGGATACAGCTAGTCTCCGACTTATGAATGGGGGGGGTTCTGTTCTGGGAAGTCCGATTTGTTCTTAATTCCAACAAAGTGAGTCTTACACACCTTTGACACGAATATACAATGTAAAGCATAGCAATTCACTTGACTAAATCTGTCCCCTCTCCACACACAAAACCGTAATTGCGCCTAAGGAAATTAAATCTCAAAAGTAAAATGTAACGGTGTTGTCTCTGTAATTTTTTTCTCTGAGCTGTTTTCCACTGTATTGGACTGTGAACTCAACACCCGGACTCAACATCAGGACAGCCATTTTCTATCTTCATGCTCCTGGACTGAGTTACTGAAACCGGTGAGGCCGACACATTCCTCCCACACGCGCACACACACACACACAATATACCAGGCTTTAGACATTTTATACATTCACTTACACACTGGAAATATTGTACATATTTGGAAATATTGGCATCTGGTGCACTGCAGTATAAAAATTTATACTCTCTACAGCTCTACAGAGATTCAACAACAGTCATACATATTGGCAAAGGTATGAGGACTGTATCAGTTAAAAACAGCGCAGTTTGAGGTTACACTGCTATGTTTATCCTGTGTGCATTTAAATGAAAGTGAAACAGTTTTTCAATACCACAAGTATTGCCGCAAGTCTAAGAATATGCAAGCTCTGCTGATGTGCAAGCCGTGTATTTAATCCACAAGAGTCAACCTGAATTACATCTTAGTAATAATCTCTTCTAACAAATAATAATAAATTACTTTATGTGGAGCTTAAAGGTGCCTGAAAATAACTAAACACATTACTCTCATCAAGGAATTTTAATCTCTAAACCTGCAACCTGGGCTTCTCTGTAAGAGACATATATTCTGTATGAGTGTTTGATTGTATCCCAACCACAAGGGCACAGTGTTAAGCCAAAGTGGAAATGGCTTGACAAACACACAGATTAATACACTATCCAGGATACAAGCTTGGCTTGAGTTAGGTCTATATTTAGCTTAACTCCCTCCATCCTCACAGAAGAGTCAACTCAGAGAGAGAGAGAGAGAGAGAGAGAGAGAGGTCCTTAAACCCTAATCCTGCAGAACCTCCTGTCCTGCATATTTTAAAACACACCTGCTTCAAATCAGTAAATGCTGTTAATAAGGTGATTCGATGAATCAGGTGTGTGGAGAGTAGAGAAAACACTGAAATGTGTGGGACTGCGGGGATACGCCAGGACCAGAGCTGGGAACCTGTGGTGTGGAGGAAAGCCTACCTCATCGTTGACTGTAACGTAGAGAGCCTCATTAGCAGCGCTGCCAAACACACAGGCCTGGCGGATGAGACGCAGTTCCTCAGGAGGCAGAAGAGCAAACACTGGCCACTTTCCCACGTCAAGCATACTACTCTGCAGCCAACAGGATAAAGGCACATTTTCCTTATTCACTGAATAACTAAACTTAAAACAAAGGAAGCACATAATAGCGTTTATATTCCCCAGTTGGTAGCTGCTGTAAGAGCAGTGGAAGAGCTGGGTAGTAGGTAGAAACAGGCAAATAATATCCAGTCTGTCGACATTTTGGCATAAAAAGGTTGAAATACATCTACTGATCATTAATTGAAGAGTTTAGTGAGATGTACTGGATCAGAGAAATGAAAAACCGCCCTGGACATTGCGATGCAACAGGAAATCATGCATCTGCTTATACACACACACACACACTCAGTGCACATAATCTGAAATCTGTGCTTGTACGAAATGGTGTATGTATATGTAAAAAAAAATCTTATATCCAAGATGAATGCAAAAACAGTTTCGGGGCAATTCTACCAAGTACTAAGGAAGTGTATGTAAATTTTTGACTGATGAAAGAAAAAGAAAAAAATTGCTCGATTCTGACATCTAACAAACGCAAAAAAGATGTTAATATTTGTTGATCTAAAACAGAAAATGTTTACTCGGATTTAATGTTTGACAGTAAAGAAAAAAAAGTTTAAGCGAGAGAAGCGATACCACAGCGCAACCTGCTTTCAATTAAAACCCAAAGTTTGTGTTTGATCTCCCAGAAGTTCACTGCTTCTGAAAATACGGACCATGAAGCATAGCAGGGGATTCGTAATCCCCCTAATGTAGCTACAAGTGTGCAAATCACAATCCTCACTAATGATGAATGGGTTCAATTCATATTTAATTCTTCTTCTTCCTTGTTGTTTAATGGGCGGTTGGAATGCAGTAAGTTACATTACTGCCAAACTGTAGGTCTCGCTCGCTGAGTTTACAGTTAATTTTCCAGCCCAGACTTCCTTTGAGAAAAAACAACCCACATTAATTACTTCCTTCATTGATCTTGTCTTGCTCTGTGTCTCGAACTCTTCTTCTGCTTTTTCCAGCACATCCACACTCTATGAGCCATTGGTTGGCATCCTGAACGTTGCATCACCACCATCTATAAATCTCATTTTCTTTGCGGGGTTTTTAAAGTCCAATTGATGTTGGTCTTTCGGCTGCGGCGGCGTCACAGCAGACCATGCGATCCACGCACAACTTGGCACAGGTTTTTACGCTAGATGCCCTTTCTGACGGAAGCCTCCCATTTTACCTGGGCTTGTGACCGGCGCTACATCTAGTGGGGCTGGCATATGAGCATTAGGTGGGAATTTAAACTGGACCTTCCGCATGGCAGGCGAGAAATCTACCACTGAGCCACCAATGTTTTTAAAACATTAAATGCTTCCATCCCTGATCAGACTCCCCATTCTGAAACTCTTTTAAAATTGCTTTCTACTATCCCCAGTAAATATATAACTTAAATAAAATATATTATTTTTAAAAAATGTATTATTTAAAAATATATTTTTATTTATATAAATAAATAAAAACTTAAAAAAGTAAGCTTATAAACAATGCCAACTTTAACCTTGTGTGTTCTCCCAGGAGGAAAGTTCACTCACTCTCTCACACATTGTCTAAACCATTTTAGCCTGTGTACAGGGTCGCGGGGGGGCCTGAAGCCTGTAACAGGACGAGTGGGAATCACAGGGCGCACACAGACACACAGAAACAAACTCACACGCAATTTAGCCTAATCTGCATGTCTTTGGACGGTGGGAGGAAACTGGAGTACACAAAGGAAACCCACCAAGCACGGGGAATTAAACCCGGACCCTGAAGGTGCAAGCTAACCACTACGCCACTGTGCCACAAGGTATAAAGCTCTGGGGAAATAAAAGGCTACCTGACCCCAATGCACATTTTGGACAATATGTTCAGCTGTTCATATGTAAGATTAATAAATACACATGGAATTATCCCTGGTAGCCAATTTACTCTCAAGTGCTCCAGCCGGACTGTTTACTTTTGTCATGCCCTGTTAAATACCTGGCTCAGCAAATCTGATCAGATCTTTCTGTATGTGTTCATTAGTGGTGCTTGCGAACGAAGCACTACTATTGTTATATCACAGGCTTATTATTATTAGTGGTGCTTGCGAAGCGAAGCACTACTATTGTTATCTCACAGGCTTATTATTTTTTCTTCTTCTTTTTCTTCTTCTTCCGCCAAAAGTTTGGCGCGTAACTAGTCCCGCACCGTTTGTCGTAGACCCATGAATGAGGTGGCAATTAACCACCCCAAAAAGTCCCATAGACTTAACATTTGAGACCAACATCATCTATGACATCATAGCTATGTCTATGATGCCACGGCAAGCACCACTCACATTTTCTTCAGGAAATGTGCCTCTCTAGTTTCATTTAGTTTGCTTAGTAGTCATGACTCGTTATGACAATTTTGCGACAGGTTTGATATCAGTGTGATGTTGCATAAAAAAGGTGATTATGACACCTGATGTCTGATGGAATGGACATTCCATGTAGGGTTTTTGTCAGCTGTCAATATGGCCTCATAAACTGTCATAACACCATCTAATGGAAATGTTTCACTTTATTCAGATGTTATGTCAGCTTGACATTATGACTAAAAAGAAGTGTACATGACAGCTGCCAGCAGTCACAATAAACATTAATGCAGGTTTTATGTCACATGTCATAATGTCCTCGTATTACACAGTCTAATGACATCTTTGTCATCTATGTCACTTGACCCAGCATGACATGACAACAGTCATTACAGACACCACAGTCATGTAGGTTTAAGTTGTAAAAAATTTCAACATTGTAAGGATGTAATGCCATCCTTACATCATTCACATAACTTGACTTAATCCTTATTTTAGCTTGACGTTGCAAGTGCAAGTGCATGTCAAGCATGCATTATGACAGTTCATGTCCCTGTCACAGGAGCCTGATGTATTGTAGGTGTCATGTAGCCTCATCAACACAACATGTAATTAAAGTGTTTTCTTTTAACGTTAAGCTCTTTTTTGCCCTAAACACTAAAACTGTTCTTGTTCATCTCAAGACATGTGACGGAGCGTCTGAAGAAGGATGTAGAGGAGATGTACCGTCAGCTCCCGGGCTTTAGACCAGGCCTGGTGGTGCTACAGGTTAGTCTTGTGTTTCTTTTATCTTTAATAATATTTTTTCTGCTAATAACAACGTGAACACTTTTCATTCTGATAATCTGACTCACATTCTTTTATTTATTCTTTCTTCTTTCTTTTTTCCTCTTTCTTTCTTTCTTTCTTTCTTTCTCCAGCTGCTCATTTGGTAATGTGCTTTTCTCTTTTCCTTCATTGCTTTCACGTAAGAAAATATTGCTAAAGGAAAAAATAGCTATAATGAAGATAGATATATTATGATGAACACATACACCACCAGTCTGACCCTGTTTTGACCACAAACACCAGTGTGACCCTGTTTTGTCCACCATACGACGATGTGTGTCCCCATTTTGACCCCATACAAAAGTGTGTGTGTGTGTGTGTGTGTGTGTGTGTGTATTTTGTCCATCATACACCAGTGTGCGTCCTCTTTCTGATCCCATAGACCAGTGTGTGACCCCATTTTGTCCACCATAAAGTAGTGTGTGACAACAATATGTCCAACACAGAGAAGTGTGTGGCCCTATTTTGTCCACCATACACCCACGTGTGACCCCATTTTGTCCAACATAGACTAGTGTATGTCCTCTTTCTGACCCAATACTCCAGTGTGTGAGGCCTTTGTTACGAATAAAATTAAACCCCTACTCAAAGAGAAATAAATTAACCGTAACAAGTAAACAGGGATCCTCTTTAGA
>JAOVVB010000050.1:17870838-17884181 GCA_028570985.1 Heterobranchus longifilis | reverse complement strand
ATCCTGTTTATCCATTTGCTCTGAGGATGACTCGACAAAATACAGCATTTGCCTCTGATTAGCCAGATATACATTTATTTATTTCTCCTTGGTCATTTCCATGTAACAAAATGGTACAGTTACACAATTAATTATTATTTAAAAGCATATTATTGCATGTACTTTAAGTATAATATATTAGTTAAACCTAAACTCTATTACCATTTGTATGGTTTTTTTTTTTTTCAGTTTCTCCAATCAGTAAAAAATTTCATGTCATGGTCCTTGGGAAGACCCTGGATTCCCACAAGCCCTTTCTGGATGCTCTCACAATCTCATCCAATCTTTGTGAAGTATCTTCAGTGAAAGACAGTGATGTCATCATTGCTTTTGTCCCGAATGTGTCTCGAACTGGTACTGACCTTTTAGCTGCGATGGAGAAGATTCCTGGTAAGTACAATTTTACTTATTATTAATTACTACTTTACTGTAAAAAGGTTTACATTTAATAAATATAATTAGTTATTACATTAAAAGAGCCTTTATTATAAAGCCTCTCTCATAAGGGCAGGCAATAAAAAACAAACCTTGGAAATAGCTCCACCCCTTTTTCACATCAGCTTTATATAAACGTTTTGTAATAGTTTTAAATGTCTGAAATCTAAATCATGTAGCATATTTAATTAATTTAAAAAAAATATATACATTTTGAGGTTTTTTTTGTTTAGTTTCCTTAATTAAACTAATAAAAGTCTTATTTCTCTGAACAATGAAGTCTTAAATCTTACTCACCCTCATTAACACAAGCTTACTGAATATTTAATAGTAATTAATTAGTCAGATAAACACCTGTGTATTTAACTGGGAATTTAAGAGATAAAATTACAGTAGCTGGTATAAGCATCATCACTACTGTATTTTAATATTTAACGCACTTTTGATATGTTTCTGAGAGGCGGAAAGTTTCATTCAGTGCTCTCTCTCTCTCTCTCAGATGGTAAGCCTGTTGTTCTCGTGGTTCTCCACCACACATTCGATCCATATAAAGTTGTTCCAGATAGCAGATGCTGCATAAACAATGAGAGAGTGTTTGCTGTAGATTGTCTCTTCCATGAAGATCAGGGGCTGCTGAGATCCCCGCGCAATAAAGACGCAATCAGGACAGTAAGGAAGCACCTGATTGGACACGAGGTAGGAGTTCTGAACGTGCCGACTTTGACATAATTAGGGGAAGATATCCTTTTAATTGGCCTGAGCTTACTGGCCAAAAGAAAGTAAATGCAGTTAAAGTGGACAATGAAAAGAGACTGTGCTGGATAAACGAGTGTAACTTTAGGCACAGATTGACACATAGTTCATTTTAAATGAAACGTGCACAATGTCCACACCCTTCCTCCAAAGTTGGCCAGTATCCTAAAATGCTTACCATAAACATTCATATATGTTTTTAATTTTTTTATTCATGAAAATTAAATAGATAACCTCACCACACCATTGTGATCCAAAAGAGAGTTGACCCAAAAGCCAAAGCTCTTGATCTACCGGTCAATCTTCGCCCTTACCCCTACAGTATGGGCCTGATCATTGAGTCATGACCGAAAGGACAAGATTGTGGATACAAGCGGCTGGAATGGGTTTTCTCAGGAGGGTAGCTGGAATTCAATTAGAGGTGGAATGTGAAGTTCGGTCATCTGTGAGAAACTCAGAGTAGAACCGCTGCTCCTTTACATGGAAAGTTGAAGTGGTTTGGCCCTTATATTTCCACACTGGCCTGGGATCGCCTCAGGATCCTCCAGTCAGAGTTGGTTGAGGTGGCCGGGGGGAAGGGAAGTTTGGGGTTCCCTGCTGGAACTGCTACTCCTGTGACCTAACTTTGGACCTGAAAATGGATAGATTAAATAAATAAATTACAGTTAAAAATTCCCAAAAAGTTTATATGTCACTGAGACACCCCAAACCATCAACAGTACAGCTACACTATGTTGACTTGCCAACAAGGTAGTTCACCATTTAACTGAAACTTCCCCTAAGTAAGGACTCCCAGTCCATGTTTGTTCTCTCACAGCTCTCAGTAACCCTGAGCCAGGTATTAAATATTTTTGCTTTCCGTCAAAATGCGCCACTGACAACTTCTGATCAGAATCTGAACTGGTTTAAAATAGTGACGATTTTCTTTAAAAGGAAATATTTCTAAAGAGAATGATTTATGATTTATATGAGTCACAGTCTGCTTTTTTTGTTTTTTGCAGGTGGATCACCTTCGCATAAGGATAATCCTTAGTGTGTGTGTTCTTCTGTTTATTGCTGCGGCTTTCGTAGTGCTGATCAGTAATGTGCCACGCCCCACAAATTCAAGTTCTCTTAATTAATGTTTTCATTCATGATTAAAAAACCAAGCTGAGAATGCATGAAGTTTCATCCTAGGCCTTGTATCAGCTTCTTATCTATGGTTCTGTGAAAAGGTATTCGCCCCTTACTGATTTCCTTTTCTTTTTTTGCCTATATGTCACACTTAAATTAACCCAAGGAAATGCAAAATGTAGTTTTTAAATGATGGTTTCATTTATTAGAGGAAAAAAAGCTGTCCAAACCTGCCTAGCCCTATGTGAAGAAGTAATTTCCCCCCTCGCTAAATCATGAATGAACTGGGATTTTTGGAAAGCTAGGTTAAATTTCACTTGCCACACCCAGGCCTGATCACCGCCAGACCTGTTGAATCAAGAAATCAGCCTTTATCTGTCACATATACCTTACTGCACAGTAAAATTCTTTATTCTTCACATATTCCAGCTTTTAGGCTGGGTTCGGAGTGCAGGGTCAGCCATTTTACAGCGCCCCAGGAGCAGACAGGGTTAAGGGCCCAACAGCGGCATCCTGGCGAAGTAGGGACTCGAACCACTGACCGCCCAATGTGGCTGAATTAAAAAGGGGTCTGGATGTGGCTGAGTTAAAAGTCTGCAAAGACGAGAGGACCAAAATTCCCCCACAGTGAGTGAAAGACTCATTGCCAGTTATCACAACTGCAATCAAGTATTTCACAAGCCTATTAGGTTTAGGGGCAATTACTCATTGCCAGTTATCACAAACGCTTGATTGCAGTTGTTGCCCCCAAAGGGTGGCACAACCAATTATTAGGTTTAGGGGCAATTACTTTTTCACATAGGGCCAGGCAGGTTTGGACAGCTTTTTCTCCTTAATGAATAAAATGAAAAACATTTTCTATTTACTCAGGCTATCTTTGTGTAATATTAAGAATTATTTGAGGATCTCAGTTATATAAGTCTGACGAATATGCAAAAAAATAATAATAAAAATCAGGAGGGGGCAAATACTTTTTCATGACCCTGTATTATATAATGATTTACAGTATAATATATTAACTTGTATAACTAGTTCTTCATGTCCTCCAGCTGAAGGTTTAAAGGGTTTAGGGGAAAAACAGATCTGTATACAGATTATTGTACATTTATTATTTTACAGATTATAGTAACAGATTAGTTTAATCATCTCTCTCTCTCTCTCTCTCTCTCTCTCTCTCTCTCTCTCTTTTTAGGCTACATCTAGCATTTTCTGCTTTAAAACAACTTCACAAATAAAATGACAGAATGACCATGTTTCCTCTCCTAACCTTACAAAGAGTCACCGTGGATTTAAATGTCCGTGTAGAGTCGATGAATGTCAAAGTGTGTGTGTGTGTGTTTTCTGTTTAAGTCCCCCAGAATAGAAATTAATTAAATTCTGTCATGAAGGAGGGACATAATGAGAGAAAGAAAGAGAAAGAAGACTGTGGATCAAAATGTTCTTTTGTAGAGACCATAAATGTCCATAAATGTGTGTTTATGACATAGGACGCATAGATATAAACTCAAATGCAACAGGAGATCTTATAAAGAGGGACATGATGAGAGATAGAGAGAAAGAGAATAAAAAAGGAACTTGAATGTTTTATGCTGGCATAAAAAAAAAAAGAACAAAAATTATTGGCATCACAAATACTAGGCCCATTTCATTGTGGAGACAAAATCTACAACTGTTAATTAAATAATCGTATTAATTTCTCTCTAAGATTTTGTACTGATGATGGGAGAGTCAAAGGAAAGTCTTCTCCAGAATATCCCAAAGATTCTCACTGGGGTTAACCTGGGGTCTTACCTTGACACCCCCATTGTTCTGGACTCATCAGACCACATGACCTTTTTTTTTTTCAATGGCTCTCATTTAGTTCTGTATGCTTCCTAGCAAAATTAAGCCTTGTTTTCAAATTAGCCTGACAGATAAGTGGTTTTCTTAACACTATACATCTGTTTAGCCCCAAACCCTTAAGTTCTATATGCACTGTGTTTATGGAAATGATCTTACTGTCACTAATAAACAGTGAGTTCTACTGTTGTTTTTTATGATGTATATGACCTTCATGGTATATGATTGTGTTTAACTTAATCTTAGTAGTTTCTACAATTATCTTTAGTTGTTTTCTTTAATGCAGGCCAATCATTTGACCCTTCTGAAACCACAGGATATGTCTTCTGATCTGACATGGTTGTTTAGGAAATGAGAAGCTTCTCACTGCATCAGTTAAATAACGTGTTGCAGCTGAACCATATTAATCACTGCTGTAATTATCCAGTGGAAGAATCTTAACTATTTGCTTAGTTAAATCCAGGTGGTGACTTTGTGTGTGTGTGTGTGTGTGTGTGTGTGTTTTAATGTAAAAATGTCTGCTGCATGTGAATTAAATAAAGAACACTTCCTCTAATGTGATGACATTTTATTAAAACATATAGTTGGACATTTCATACATTGATATCTTTAACAATTATTAATGCCATGACTAAAATGGAAGCGCAGTATAGATTTGATATACAACGTTCATGGGTTACAAAATATATTCTACTAAATCTTCCCTTATACACCAACCAAAGGAATTATTTCTGTACAAAAGGCATTCGCCTCATTTACAAGTTCCATGCTCTGCCTTTGTGACACCTGAATACTGAATACTGGACAGTTAACAAGTGTGTGTGTGTGTGTGTGTGTGTGTGTGTTTGTACAAGATGCTTATGAAATGTGTACACAAAGGTTTTTAATTAATCATACATCCAGTGACAAAAATGAATAATTAGACTATAACTGTAGAACAATTTTTACTGTACAGTGAAACCTCAGATTGCGAGTAACGCAAGTTTTTAATACATTTTGACTTGAAAAACGAGCAAGTCTTGGTTTAAGATTACCGAGTATCATGTATCACGAATGCGCTTCTTGTTTTGACACCGAGCGTCACGTGATCACAACTGAGCCAACGGTTTTTCTCTCTCTTGTGTTGCGGAATTGTGGGTAATCGTCTCCCCTGCTGTGTCTTAGTGGGCGTCTCTCACTGGTATAATCAACATCCGTGCACGCGTGTACTGTATACTATAACACTGTGACCACGTGTGTGTGTGTGCGTAAAACATATTTTATTTTGTGTCTGTATGCGTGTGTGTGCAGCGCGCGTGTAAAGCAAAAGCAAGTCTCATTAGAGGAGTTAAAGATCCATTTTCCAGGTTGGATGCTGCTCGGTACTCTAGCACTTGCCTTCAAATGCTACCATTTGCTGCACCACACACATCAGCCAAAGTGAGATCTGTTGCAGGGGGGAAAAAAAAGATGCTAGCCAGACTCGAATAACGTCTTTCTTTGCCAGTGGCTTGGCGGCTTCATCATTTCCTCCACTTGAATAGCCTATTAGCCTATTAGGCCATACGTTATAACATAAGCCATCACTTTTGAGTATAGCTAATTAGCTTTCCTGGCAGTCACACTTATGACTGGGCTGTACACTGACGCTTCTGTTGTGAATAAAATTCTCATTTGTTCACCCGTGTAATGATATGGGCTTAGTGAAATGTGGCCAGCAGAATTTTCTCTTCGAGCTCCTGTGAAACCGGATGCTGAGTCATCGTTTGCGGCAGGCAGTCTTTAAAAAAACTCTTACTCGTTTCTGCATACTTCACATTTGGATCAGCGTTTGCCAAATAACCAGAAGTGATGAGGTATGCCATTCCTCGTTAAACCAGATGGAGAGGTTTATCCACAGTAGAAATGAAAGGCCATGATGCTGCATCTCTGCTCTCGAACATCAACCAGAGGGAGGCATGGATGTGGCTCAGAGGCAGCGCTGGAGTCATGAATTACAGCCAACCACAGCACCTGAGTAATGGCCAGATCTGTGCCTTCGCAAATCATAAAATGTCAGAAGTAAACATTAATCTTCTTAGGCCTTCCGTCTAACCCAGTGCCATTACTCCCTCTGGTCACTGCTGAACTAAGCAATGTTTCCATAGCAATGTGTCCTCTCTTTTTTTTTATATATATTATTTTTTTCTCCTCCTTCTCCCTTCCTGTCCCGCTCCCTTTTGGTGTGTGTGCGTCGTATAAAGGGAGTAAAAATGGTGATGGCTGAGAAAATTCTCAGTAGAGCTAGCAAAGTGTCTCAAATAACAGCTCTTTCTATTCACTGCACCATAGATGAGTTCTTACTCTCGTCACCAGGAGCATGTTAATAACACCAAAAGGATAAGGTTGCATTTGCATAATAGGTTTCAGTAACACCAGGCCGCTCCTATTCAAGCTCTCATGATGTCCTGCGAAATGCGGGCTGAAATTTTCCCTTTTGTGTTTGGCCTGACCCGATTTGAAACGGGTAGTAGATCTTGTGTGAGAGTCTTGTTGTGGATTTAGATCTGGGTGCGACCTGAATGCTCCTTTTTTTTTTTTTTTTTTGCAGCGCCTTCACTGAAAATTTTACACAACACGACATTTTCATTGGCTACCATTTCCTGGTATTCTCACCATGAATACCAGAAGGATATAAATTCTTATCCTAAGGTTAAAACCATTATAGGTCAAGAATTTATAGCTTGTTGACATGTTTGGTTAATTGGTGGTTTGTTTTACCAATGCTGGAGATAAAGCCACATCAAGCTGCATTTATTAGTCCTACATTATCACCCACCCTGTCTCAGCATTAGGACACACACACACGCACACACACACACACCAGAGAAGCCAGTCTGGGGGCCACTCATTTCTGGTTGCTTCCAGTCAGATTGATTTCATGGACCCATCGTCATGTAAGTCGATACTCCCCGCAGTGACGCTCTCATTTTCTCCTGTCAGAGCCTTGTCTTTACTGCTTAGCACCATCACCTCACTTCTCACCACTGGCACCAAGTGGGCTATGCGGTTATTACTGTATTTTTGCCAAAACCTAGTTGGATGCACATGACGGGCATAACACTCATGCAGCAGATCTGCGTCCAGCTCCTCGCTAAGAAAAGAAAATTTACTTGTGCCATAGAAAGCATTTTTGTGTGTGAGTGCGTGCGTGCATAGTGTTCTGCTGTTTTGTTTGACAGCGGTTTCGAGCTTTGAGACGACAAATAAAGCAAAGAGCTTAAACATAATGGAGTTCACTGAGTGCTAGAGCACCATAATATGTTCTTATAATATGGAGCTTTTGGCTTCCTCAATATTGCTGTTGCAGAAAACTGTAATGTGCAAGCTGATTTTCTGTTCTCTTTACATACAACTGGTTTGAGGTTATTTGCAAGTCATGGTTAGTTTTTTTTTTTTTTTTTTTAATTGCTCTTCCTTTGAAGTGCTATTAATTGCTGTGAATGTAAATATACATGAAAATATTTATATTTAAATACATAGTAAACAGCCACAAATGTGATGTTGATTGACAGTTGGTCTGTGGTATGTCCTATTGTAAATGCAGCTAACAGGATTGCACCTCTCTTAGGGTTTTCTCACGAGGGCCTCTGGATCATTTCCGAGAACACTTGACCCCAAAGTCTGGTTCATTTTGATCTCAGAAAGAACACAATCGTTCTGCATTCAGGAACTTTGCAGGAACTGGCCACTTGAAGAGGTGTTCTCCAGCATGGAAGCCAGATCACTATTTAGATACGACAGCATCAGTGTCGTCTGAACCCTTCAAAAAATAAATAAATAAAAATCTCCATGTGTGTGTAGCTCATTCTTTGACCCACACAGCCATAGCTGATACAGTGGGAAAACACGAGATAGCGTTACTGAATGTTGGATGTGTGCATGCCCATTGTTTTAGCAGCTTCAATAATATATATATTTTTTTTATTTAGTTTTATTTTTTTTTCCTAATGGGCAAAATGGAGAAATCCTAAATAACTTTTCTCTAAAGCCTAGACTTTATCATTAAATACTCAATACTAAATTCGAATCCTTGTTACTCACTAAAACCCATCCGTTTAGTTGTGCGGCATAAAAAAAAAAAGCTAAATCCAAGGAAAGCTGGTTGTCCAGATAATATTCCTTCTTGGGCCTTAAAGTAATGCACAGATAAGCTACTTTGTCATTTCTTAGTAATAACGCTTGTCCACAGAACAGCGTGATTTGCCACAGCTCAGCAACAAATGCAATTGCAGGAATATGTCTCGCATCAGAGTGCTTGCATTGCTTCATCACAAATTTCTACCACAGGAACCTTGAGGAGTTTTGCTGGAGGTAATCTGATGGCGACTTGATAGGCATGAGTAATAAAATATAGAAATGATTTTGAAATGGGACCAAGCATGTTTCACTTGATAAAATCAGCTGTTTCCACATTTCGCTGAAAGTGAAATATTTGTTTATGGCAGCCTATGCACTCTGTGTTGTTTACTTCATTATTGTACCCTATATAGGGAGCAAAACAGATGAATACGAAGTCATTTAAGATTTGCCCTAACTAGAAGGTGGATTTTATTAGGAAGATATGCAAGATGAAACAAATAGTAATAAAATTTTACGGAGAGTAAATAAATATGAATAATGTAACATTACATTTTGGACTCTTAAATATCTTGAAGAACGAACTTTGGAAAAAAAACTTAGACACTACATTAACCTTTTACGCATTTTTGTGCCATTAGGGAAGTAGCTCCAGCCAGACATTAATCAGGGCGACTGTGACGACTGTGTTTAATCAGTCAGTGCTCTACACTATTTTTGTCTCCTCCCGTATGTCCGTGCTTCGCTTGCATGGTACCTGAGCAAGAAGAGTAACCAAATTCAGCAAGAGGACTTGAGTACAGAGTAACTGCTTGGTGGTGGAAATGGAGACAGCATGCATGATTATGGGTAATTTGCTGAACTCTTCCATACCATCTGCTAAAGTGCTATTAATAAACTATTTGTGACAGTTGGGCATTGTAGCGAGTGAAAAATATATGACCTCTTTCAAATGTACAGTGTATTTCAAAGTTAGAATATTGTGCAAGAGTTAATTTTGCAAAAGTGCATCTCATATTCTACGGTAGGTTCATTACATGGCAAGTGAAATATTTTAAGAATTTTTTTGTATTAGTTTTTAATTATTGCAGTTTTCAGCTCATGAGAATCAAAAATCTGGTATCTCAAAATATTAAAATATTTCTAACGATAAATCAAATAAGGACTTGCAGAAATGTCCAGCTTCTGAAAATTATGTCCATTTAAGCACTCGTCACTCTGTTAACGCAAATCATCACTCTGACTGTGGAAACGTCACACTGGACTTCAAGCAACTTAGATTCTACACCGGTCCAATCTTCCTCCAGACTCTGGGAGCTTGATATCCAAATGAAATGCAAAATTAACTTTTATCTGAAAAGAGCAGTTTGGTCCACTGAGCAACGGTGGACCAAACTATTTTTCTTCAAGTTATTTTTTTCCCTAGTCCAAGTAAGACGCTTCAGACGTTGTCTCTAGTTCTGGAATGGCTTGATACTAGCACACACATTTCCTGAGAAGATCTGTGCATGGTGGCTTCACTGAATCCAACCTCACTCTACTCCTTTTGAAGTTCTCCCCAGGCTTTGCTTGACAATCTTATAAAATACTTTTTTTTTTAAACAATTTTCCTTTCCTGTTACCTTTTCCATGAATTTAATTTAATTTAATATAATATATATAAAAAAAAAGGCTTGAAATATTTCACTTTACATGTAACAAATTTATGTGATACTTTTTGGATCACTTTTCGGATTAAATGAATTAAAATAAATTATATTCCAGTTTTTTTTTATGTGCTCTATACTGTCCAGATGTGTGTGCTGAAACCAATTTCTTCTCATCTCATGTCTTGAAAAGATAGTAAAAAGCCATGCTGAAATTTCTAAAGTTTCCAACATTAACTAAGCAACTACATTCTCAGCAAAAAAGTCTTTCATGTCAATTTTTTCTCACCAACCAACAAAGTCCTGAACCCTGCTGGATGACTTTTCACCATGTTGACTCTACTATACTAGATCTATACCCACCGTCCCAAATCTGTATAACCGGAATGACATGGAGGGGTTTAGGAAACTATATATATATATAGATATAGATATAGATAGATAGATAGATATAGAGAGGGGGGGAGTGAGAGGTAGATGTGTGTGTTTATATAAATAAATAACAGTACGTCTGCATGCTGTAACTTTGTGCTATACAGTCGGGAATGTTGAACTGTTTTGCTGCAGAAAAGAAGTGAAGTGCTCTCAGCTTCACCACATGCTCACCTTACTCTTCTAAATTAGTAACCTTTGTGTATGCCTGATAAGTGGCACCTTGCACCCATGGTCATGATCACTGATACTGCTCGGTGCCTTCAGACCGGCCGACCCCATGCACACTCAAAGATTTCTGTTACAAGACCATAAGATCACTTGATGCTGTAGTAGCAATTCTGGATTGCCGATTTGCTCGTTAATTAATAAACAATTACTGTAACTTTGAGTCACAGTCATTGGATGTTGTCATTAGAGACACAGTATAACACGTATTTATGCTGTGCATGTCCAGTCAGTCAGCCAGCCAGCCGTGTTTCAGGCTAAGCAGCTTGAGGAATGGCAACAGCATAGTGGACAGGCTTATCAGTGTAATACCACTGTGTTCTTGGTACCCTGTAAGTGGTACTTTGCACCTTGTGAAGTGGGGGTGGGGTCGGGGGGGCATGGATGCCTCTGTTAGCTTGGATGCGTCTCTGCAAATGTTTACCCTGTTAAAAAAAACATTAGGAAATTAACATTAACTATACTTTTTCCTTTTCTATTACAGCAACACCAGAATGCACTAGCTTTCAGTTAGCTAGCTAGGGAATCACCAGAGACCAGCTGATACGATACCATCACCATACCTTCGTCTCGATTTGATTTATATTGCGATTCTATAAGTATCTCAATTTTTTAAATATACTAAGTCAAAAAAATAATTTTAAGATAAGACATACCTTTAATCGCCCCACAGTGGGGAAATTTATTACACAGTTTAAAAATAGTGAACAAAAAATTATTGTTAAAAAAAACAGTAATAACAGTGTGTGTTATGCGACTGGTTTACTGGAAGCAGCTCATTTTTAGGCTTTGGTACAATTCCAAACAATTTCTACACAAATAATTTGTCAAAACAGTATGCTTTACTGCTTTACGGCCTGCCAACGTGTGAATAGTTTAGAGCACACCACCTGTATATGTACACGTGTACATCTGTTAATAAAATCTGTTAATGCTGATAATTTTTTTTATGTATAATTTTGGAGCCAGTGTGCAACACACAGGAATCGTTATACGTCACTGAATTTTATATTTTTCTCCAATATTTAATAACTACGTTTTCACGTCATCTGAAAGTTGAAATCAGCTTCGCTTCAAATATTGGCCAGGATACTTCATGGTTTTTTTTGTGTTTTTTTTAGGAACTTTTTATCATCAAACCTTTTTTTTTTCTATGCTCTGCTATCTTCTATACATCTCAAACACTTCTTGATCCAAAAATTCTCCACACAACAGTTTGAGTCACTTGGCTGCTGTGCCTCAGTGGTAAACAATTAAAGAGGAACAAATACTAAGGCACCTGAGCCTTGACTCATGGACGGGGTAAAGACGTCAGCTGTTAACAGACGTAAACGCAACACCAGCACTGGCCCATCTCCAGGACAATAAAGCCAGCGCTAACTGCTGTAGCCGTGTTTGCTAATCACCCTTGCTTCCCCCTCCCTGACAGCCTTGCACTTCTTCCCAGCTAGTTCAGTGTGCCTATGACGCCACAGAAGGAATTACATGTCCCCGTCTCTAATCTCCCTAAGCAAATCATTTATTACTCATGCTGGGGAATATCTTATCTTTTGACATTTTAATTTCATAATTTGTGGTAAAGTTATTACAATAATTGGTCCTCTTTCTTTCTTTCATTTTCTTTTTTTCCTTTTCTTTTGGCTGTGTTCCCCCCTGTAGTTTCTTCGATGGTGGTGAAAGAACCCAGTCTGTCCTAAATATGATTGCTTGCTATTAAGACATTTTTTTCATGACATTTTATTTATGAAGATTCTCATATAGAGTGATGATGAGGACAAAGCAGGATTGGGGAGAGAGAAAGAGAGAGAGAGAAAAGATTTCCAAGGTTTAAACACTCTTCTTTTATCTTCATTTTTGAAAAGAACTTGAAGCTTTTGTCTTGGTTTGCAAACACATAATGTACAGTAGGGAATTGCGTAAAAGCTTTGGGTTTGTGTGCTGCTGTTATCTTGAACTATATTGGCAGCTTTTTTCTGCCCTATTGTTGCTTGTCTGACTCAGTACTCAAATTTTATGGTTTGTTTCAAATGATAGTGACTTCTAAGCCCGAGAAAGGGTGTGTTAAGATATGACCAAGTAGCGTACATCTAAATACTCAATCATTAACTGTTCCTTAAACACCAGATTAGTGCCACAACACAGAAACTAATGAGAGAGTCCTCCAAACTCATTTTCTTGCACATCGATCATAGTATTAATAGAAGCTGTGCAGCACCTCCCTGTGCGAAAAGTGTGGGGTGGGAGATGAGGAATAATGTGCAGGGTGTGTTGTTGATGTGTGTACTTACATGCAAGGACATTCCGTGACAGGTGGACCGTCGAGAAGGACGGCCAGTTGCGCTGTGTGTTTGCCCACATCTTACGTGAGCACAAAGTCTTCCAACCTGGTGCTGCTTCGATAGTATATAATGCAAAAATAACATTCCAAATAAAGTGTTTGTATTTCATTTTCTAATTAAATTGTCAGCACTCAGTCAATTAAATATTCAAAGCACAGCTTTTCTCTATAAGAAGTCAAGGATTAAAAAGTCAGTTCAAACCCAACTAAAAAAAAGACTATAATTGTTTAGTAATTGTAATTTCTTTTTTCAAATTTTAATATTATATCAAGATAACCCAAATAAATACAAAATGCAGTTTTTAAATAATGATTATTAAACTACAGGGTGGGCCATTTATTTGAATACACCTTAATAAAATGGGAATGGTTGGTGATATTAACTTCCTGTTTGTGGCACATTAGTATATGTGAGGGGGAAA
>JAOVVB010000050.1:17827833-17839976 GCA_028570985.1 Heterobranchus longifilis | reverse complement strand
CTTGGTGGTTGTGGGGTTTGAACCTGGAATCTTCCGAACCGTAGTCCAATGCCTTAACCACTGAGCTACCCCTGGCCTAATTTACATCTGACACTTCTAAAGTGTTTTTTTATCTCCTGTTTGTCTTTTTGGATCAGCGGTAAAGAGATTAGTGCAGCCATAGAGAGCCTAAGACCAGCAACAGACTACCATGTCAGGTCTGTATATTCGTTTACACGTACTGTTGTATTAAATTATGACCTCCAAGACTTTTCATTTAAAGCTGAATTATTGTGTATATTTGCACCTATAAGGGTCCAGGCCATGCATAACTGTTTACAAGGAAACCCATCTGAGCCTGCAAGTTTTACAACTCTGAGCTGTGAACCTGACACACCCATCCCACCTCGCAAAGCCAGCGGCACCAAAAACTGTCTCGTCCTGCAGTGGAAGGTGTTTACACACACATGCACTAATTATATATTATAATCATATTTTACAAAGATCCCAATGTTAACATTTTTTTGTTACAATTCTAAATGAACTTTGCAAGTAATTATCTTGTGCTATACTTGATGCTGTTCTTGCATCCTCGTGTGTGAATAGTTTAGAGCGCACCACTGGCAGGATTATAGAGGAACAATCAAATTAGTTATATTTTTTAAATAAAAAAATTTTGGAGTCCGTGTTATTAGCAAGCAATCTGACTATTTTTAGTCATCTTTTATAACTAATATTTGTGTTCTTAAAGATTCTTTTAAAAAGCTCTTAGAAATAGGTAGACAAGCTTAATAATCATGTATCTCTGTAACTAACACTTCTTAAGTGTTTTAATAACAATTTTAAAACATTTTAATCTTATAGGCTCCATGTGACAACGGTTCCAAAATTCAAAACTACATTCTACAGTGGGATGAGGTAATGTTTTTATGCTCCATCACTGTTTAACAGTAAGTTAGTTTAAAGTACATGTTGTATCACATGTTATTAAACCTAATAATTTTTTATGCCACCATTGGTCTCAATAACTGGCAAACTATTATTTTTTCCACATAGGGCCAGGCAGGTTTCGACAGCCTATTCACTTAACAAATAAAAACTGCCTGTTGTATCTTTTATCGTTTTGTAGTATTACATTTTTTCATTTAAATTTGACAAGTATGCAAAAAATAAAAGATAAAAAAATACTTCTTCACAGCACTGTAAAAGTGTGGCGTTGATCAAAAGTGTATCTTTGATAAAATTTTGCAGTTTTCAGTTATTTTACACTTTGACTTTGAATCTGCAGTACATGTTGTTCCTCATGGTGTGTGCTAATGTAACTTTGTACCTTTTATTATGTTTGAATTGTCATCTGAGCAGGGGAAAGGTACAGGAGTGTTTGAGCAGTGCTACTATGGCCCTCAGAAGCAGTACAGGGTGACCAAGCTCTCGCCAGCATCCAAATACTCATTCCGTCTAGCAGCCAAAAATGACATGGGAGTCAGGTGTGTGTCTGTCCGTCTGTCTGCCTGCGCGTGTCCGTCTGTCTGCCTGCGCGTGTCCGTCTGTCTGCCTGCGCGTGTCCGTCTGTCTGCCTGCGCGCATGTCTGTGTCTGTCTGTCTGTCTGCATGTCTGTGTCTGTCTGTCTGTCTGCATGTCTGTGTCTGTCTGTGTCTGTCTGTGTCTGTCTGTCTGTCTGCGTGTCTGTGTATGTCTGTCTGTCTGCGTGTCTGTGTATGTCTGTCTGGTTGTGTCTGTCTGTCTGAAGTATGGTAGACTTTTTGGCCCTTACTTTAAAGCCTTTCTCTTGAATTGGGTTTGTGTGTTTACTTTCTGTTTTAGTGAGTTCAGTGAACCTGTAGACATGTTGACCTCATGCAGTGTCCCTGCACCTCCAAAGAGCCCTGAGCTGCTCCAGGCCGGGGTCACTTGGCTCTGCCTGCAGTGGAACAGGCCAGAGAGTTCACCAAAAGAAGACGATATCGGTTATGTACTGGAAATGGAAGAAGAGGGCTCGGTGAGAACCCAGCACACATGATGTACTGTACGCTCACAATATACAAACAGAGCGATAACTCCTCACATGTATACTTCATCTAGAGAAAAAATGCAGTGTATACATTATATTCAGTATATATATATTTTTTTGTTTTTTTCAAGATATGACAAAAGAATAGTTATCCAAGTTTTCATCAGAGAACAATTTGAGTTTTCTTTTACACACAAATTTTTCTGCCAAGTTTTAACAAATTAGTGAAAATCTTTACAGGCATACATGGATTTTGAGGTGTCACACAGCCAGCCATTATTTTTACAATATGTGAAGGGCACTTTCTATCTCTCTAATAAGTTTGTCTGTGTTTCACTCACAGTGAAATGCAGAGATCCCCGAATTCACTTGGCATTTATTTTCATTTAATGTTAGGTGTCGCTTAAAGACAGACAGACCGTATGCGTGCATTTACAGGATTAAAGGATTAAGTTTTGCCTGCTGTTTTACTGTTTGCCTTGGATGTGTGCAGGGTTATGGGTTCCAGCCCAGTTATGATGGTGATGAGCTGTCATGCACCGTGAAGAATCTGCACCGGAGCACCAAATACAGATTCAGGGTGAGAGTGATGTTCTCAATGACTACTAACAAACTTAATATTCATTATTAATAACTCATTGATTTGTAATAACAACTATACACAGCAAACATGCAGTATTTTTATTATATAATAATTGTAGAATAGCATATTGCTTCTCTGCAGCTTTATTTTTACTTATCCAACCACATTCTAGCTGCAATCATATTTTCCCCGGACTATGTATGTAAAAAATTAACTTCACTTGACTATAGAATTTATTTTAATTAACTTTTAGACAAGACAAATGTACATTTTTCTACATAATCTCCTTGCTTTTCAATACACATTGTCCACCTGTAAACAAGCTTTCGTATCTCTCATTAAAAATGTTTTTTTAGCGTGGAACACAGACGTGCGTTCCACAAACGCACCGCTGTCTTCACCTTATTAGAAGTGAATCTTCATCCTTGTAGGATTTTTGTTCGTCTTTTTAGGGGACCAAACAGGTTAAAGTCCAATGGAGCAAGATCAGGACTATAGGGGGGATGCTTTAACACCTCAAAAAGAAGTTGTATAGAGTGTCGACAGTGTGGGCAAAAGCAGTCTTTTTTTTTTGTCCTGCAAAAGCACAACACCTTTGAATAGCAGTCCTCTGCGTTTAGTCCCAAGTTTAGGCTTCAGGTCTTCAATAAGCGTCTAACTGTAACGAGCACTTTTGAGTGTTGAACCGTTTTCCTGATAATGTTCCAATACTGGCCCTTGATAATCCCAGAAAAACGATTGAGGATGTTTCCATCCCTTACTCTGCCACTCGCTCTCAGTCTCGCAGTGATTAATTCATCTCTTGTCACCGGTAATGATTTGCTTTAAGTAACTTTCACCTTCCATAAAGTATCAGTCCAGTGTTTTTGTTTGCAGATACCCAAATGCTTCTGTTTATGCTTTTTCATGAGCTGTTCAGCACCAGATACACCCTTAGAAAATGAACTGTTCTTCTTTTGGTTAAATCACAAGTATAGTGGGGTCTCAGTTTGTCTAACTGTTCGGTCCATTAATAATAAATAAATGTTTATAAATAACGGGCAGTTAGCGCAGCATTTGGCTAACACAATAGTCGTGATGATAGTAATGAGTGTCTGCTCAGAGTGGTGTAGTGAATGCACATAATACATGATATTGGTTCAAAACCCTTATTGAAAATTTATTTGAATAACTGTAATAAAAAGAGAATGAGGAAAATAATGAACCAAATTTATATTATAATCTTCCAGTAATGTTGCATTAGCTACTTTGTCAGTGTCATTAAACTTTGGTGTGATCAAAAAAAACGGGCCCTATTGCAATCACGTTCCCAAAGACTACATTATGTGATCACTGCTCTTTGGACTAAGCTGATGAGACCTGCAGAGCTCTTCCTGTTTATAGGTGCAATTGCACCCCATCACCATGAGTTATCGGGTGCTCTACTTCATATTTTATTTATAGTAACTAAGGATGGTTTTGTCATTTTTTTTTTTTTTTTTACTTTTTTAGGTTGCGTTAGAAATGTTTACACTGAGTTATGATGATGCTTAAAGCTCTGCTCTGACTTAATGCTTTGGTATTATCCAGGTTGCTGCATATAATTCAGAGGGTAAGAGTAACCCGAGTACAGTGTCAGAGTTCAGCACAGCCCCCGATAGACCCAGCTGCCCCAGCAAACCCTCTGTTAAGGGCAAACAGCATCCCACCAGCTTCCGCATAGCATGGGGTGAGTTCAGCTTTGAAACCCAGGCTTTTGACTCTCATTAGATACAGTGTATTTACACTGGCGGCTTGTTCCCGCTCTTCCCACAGATCCCCCCAAAGAGACTGGTGGCTCAGATGTGACTGAATATGTGGTGCAGATGTCTGAAGGCCTGAATGGTACGTTCCAGCTGGATTCTTAATGAGTTTTTTTTGTAACTATTTAAGCATGTGATGCAACTGTGTTTGTTGTGCTCGTGTTTTTCAGGTTCATCTTGGGAGGAAGTGTACAGGGGTCCAGTCGTGGATTGTGTTTGTGATGGACTTAAGCCAGGCGGGACATACCAAGCTAGAGTCTGTTGCCACAGCAAAGGAGGACAAAGCCCAGTAAAACACGCAAATAAATACGAAAACTTTTTTTGTTTGTTTGTTTTAAAGTGGCCTGTTTAGGGTTTGTAACTTGGGCATGAACCACACCATCAGTGATTCTATGGCTTAGATGGGGCAGAGACAGAGGTGTCTCTTAGAGAAGCTTATTTAATACAGTGTATGCAAATGAATTTACACATTTTCCCTAATAAGTACAGTACCAGTATTGTATGTTATTCATTATACAAGCAATGTTTAGTGTTTCTGTTCATGAACAACAGTCCTGGAAACTGTAACACCCTGAGTAGGACACTTATACCCTTTTTAACTGCACTTTAATGTTAAAAATATAATATTTCACATGCTAGATGTACTTGTGAATATCCTCAGTACTTCACTGAACAAACAGCTGAAACGGAGAGTGTCTGAATGAAAATCTATATGCCTAGAGCCTCTATTGGGATAGTGCTGTGAGTCAGCAAGAAGTGGTGACATCTGGACCTGTGTTTACTTCAGTGACTGTGGAAAGCAGAACTCACTGCTCAGTCACCTCACCTCTGTTTGACCCGTCTGAGCCATAGAATTGCTAGTTTAACAGTTCATGGCAAAGTTGCAAAAGCCTCTGCAGGCCAAGGTAAAACACTCAAAGCAGCCATTTTAAGGTCAATCTGAAGGTTTTGAAAAATATCTTCACCAGGCCCTTTCAAATGATTCTCACTGGTAGACACTATTCTCACAGAATCCCTTGTGGTGATACTACAGTTTTTGTACTAATGGTGAACTGTTTGAGTTTATCTATAAAATGTACATTCAAGTACTATATGTCTACAAATCACAAAGCATTTGTAGTAGATGAAATTAGAAAATCTAAATGGCTAAAATGATCTAGCATGAGAAAGTGGTCCAAAACAAGTATCCATTATACATCAGAGCAGTTTTAATTTTATAAATAAGCTTTAGTGTACAGAATCAGGAACAATACGGAATAAATTTTCTCATTCTCTATATTGACACCATGAGAGTTTTCATTGTGTAATGTGTAAACTTCACAGGGATTCAGGGATACAGTTAGATGTGTTGTGAGCTGCAGGCTGAGAATGTGTGGTTGTGTAAATCTTTTTGCATTCACTGCTGTTCTAAACATAGCATACAGTATATGGTTGTGGCCCAAAAGTTACATTTTGGTCACATCCCTCCTAATAACTTTGCCAGAAGTTTGGAGGCTTTTCTGAGTGCTGTTTGGCATAATGTAAACATGCAGTTTTTTGGTCTTGGTGCAGTAACAGTTTTTTTTCTGGCAGCTCTACCAGACAGCCCACGTTTGTTGTTTAGGTACCCCATTATAGTGCTCCTTGCAGAGAAGCCTGCATTTCAGCTGAAGTGTTTTTTTTTTTGTTTGTTTTTTTTGTATCCGCAACAGTTTTTCTGCAGGTGTGGCTGTAATCTTTACTGACTTACCTGACTATGACTTTAAAAAGGGCTCACATAATTATGTGATGATGGCTAGCTTCACCTCACCAATAATACCAATATATAATAATAATAATAATAATTCTGGATGATCAGTGACATTGTCTAAGAGGCTTAAATCATCCTAGAAGGGTTTATTACTTATTTTGCTTGTTTGTAAATTTTCTTTTTGTCTTTGTCAGTTTTCGGAGACCCTGCAGGTCCAGACTCCGGCTGTTCCTCCTGGTCCTTGTCAGCCTCCCAGAGTAATTGGCAAGCCAAAGGCTAGAGAGGTGCAGCTTCGCTGGGGTAAGCATGCAGGTTTTTTTATTTGATTTGTTTTTAATGTTTTTGTGGGTTTTTGCCCATGTCTGTGTCTTAAATCTTCTTCTCCTGCTATTTGTCACTCAGCCCCTCCTCAGGTGGATGGTGGGAGTCCAGTGTGTGCTTACAGTGTGGAGCTGTTTGCCCCCCAATCTGAGGAGGCCAGGGAGGTGCATCATGGCCATGAGCTTGAATGCACCGTGCACAGCCTACTACCTGGAAGAACATACGGCTTCCGTCTGAGAGCAGCCAACAAAGCTGGGGTTAGTCCTACGCGCCAGCCAGCTCTTAGTAATAGAAAACTAAAACAAAATACTGTAGCTGAACTACAAAGAATACACCAGACTATTTCAATTGTATTTGACTTCACTGACCATGACCGCTTGGTCATCAAAACGATTTTAGATTAAGGAGAAATCTACTGTACTCATGTAGATTTCACAATGCACACATTTTTTATTACCAAACACAATGATTTAAAAAGTCCTAAAATTTCCTCATGCTGATTATGCATCATTTTGCAGGCTTGCTCTTAACTTTTCAAATTTTGTTTCTGATTGTAAATCTACACCAGTTCATGGCTGTATGGTTACCTTTTAGCCATAACACTAATTCCATCTTCTTATGTACTCACCATGTGTTTATTATTATGATTCTCAGTTTGGGGCTTTCTCTGAGCGCACCGAGGTGACCACAGGAGCAGGCGCGCCGGAGGCTTGTCGACCTCCTCATATCATCTGCAAATCTCCTTCATGTGCTGTGGTCAGCTGGGAAGTAAGGATCACCTACATCATATTTTATTTTGTATTTGCAGACAATCATCACAGACGATTTTTGTTTTTAGCCAGCATAACCTGAAGATATGTCCTTTTATTTGACATTTAAAACATCTTCTGTCTTTCAGTCCCCATCCTGTAATGGTGCAGCAGTGACTGAGTTTCGGCTTGAGTGGGGGGCAGCTGAGGGGAGCATGCAGGTGATCTACAGTGGAGCTGCAACGAGCTACGAGCTGAAAGGTCTGCTTCCTGCCACCAACTATTTCTGTAGAGTGCAGGTAAGCGCTGCAAATCAAAACTACACAATGTGGTCTTTGTGGCGGTGTGATTCTTATCAGACTGTTAATCAAAAACATTATTTAAACCTTCTGCAAATGTTTAAGAAAGACATGAATCCTCATCTCAGGTTTAACAATATGCTTAAAATGCCCCCCCAAAAAATGGGTACTCGTTTAGAAGACAAAGCCCTCGTTACCATTTACACCGAATTCTGAATACTGCAATCTAAAATTGTTTTAGGAGAGCTTGAAGATATTTGCTACTGGGTTGGACCCCCCTTTTGCTTTTTTTTATAATTGCCTTAATTCTTCATGGCATAGATTCAACAAAGTCCAGGAAACATTCCTTACTGATTTAGTATGTTGTCATGATAGTGTGACATGATGACATCATAGCTTTGTGAGATGGTTTGTTATCCTGTGGTCATAAAGGGATGGACGTGGTCAGCAACTATACTCAGGTAGGCAGTGGAAATTAAATGATGCTCAGTGCTCCCCTAAGGGGTCCAAAGTGTGCCAAGAAAATATCCTCCACACCATTACACCACCAGCAGCAGCCAAGGCAGGATAGGTCATATTGTGTTCATGTCATTTATGCCGAATTCTGACTCTACAATCCAATAATCAACAAAGCAATGTTTTTCCAATCTTCCGTTGTCTAATTTTTGTAAGATTCAATGTGTTGTGCGTTCAGAGATGCTCTTCATCGTACCTCAGTTGTAACAAGATGTTATGTGAATTACTGTTGCCTTTCTATCAGCCCAAGTCAGTCTGTCTTTATCATCTGACCTCTGGTATCAACAAGGCATTTTCACCCAGGGAATTACCGCTCACTAGATATATCTCTCTTTTTCAGACTAGTCTCTATAAACCGTACTGACGGTTGTGATTGAAAATCTGAGTAGGTCAGCAGTTTCAAAAATACTCAGACCAGTCTGTCTGGCAACAGCCACCATGCCACTTTTAAAGTCACTTAAATCACCTTTTTTTTTTTTTACCATTCAGTTGCTCAAACAGTATTTAGAATATTGAGAAACCTTGTGCAGAATGGCTTTGTAGTTTTTATCAAAACATATATATTTATCCTCATGTTACTTTAGTAGGTTTGAGATTAAACCTAGTAATGCAGTCACATCATAAGGCAGAGATTGATACAGGAAGGAAGATTGATATAAGAACACAGTCGTCTTTTGAAATGTTTTAGTGTAGTCCTTGGGTATATTTCGTTTGCTTGCCCTCGTATATCTGATTTTGTTTGTCAATTAGTTACTCTTTGAGTTAACCTCACTCAGACACCATTAAAATGGTGACCATACATACTTGCTTTAAACAATATGCTTATGAAAATGCTATTTAGGCCTAGGCAACATAAATTGAAATAAATACAAATTGGTTATAAAAATTCTGGTTTTTAATGCTGTATTTGGATAATTTGAGCATTAGGATAACTTGAGTCACGACTGAGTTTTAAATGTTTTCCACTAATTTCTGTATTTTACACTCTGTTGACCCAAGGATATGATTAATTAATTAATTAATTAAAAAAAATAAAGAATGGTGATGTTTATGCTCTCTACTCCCCCCAGTGGTTAAATAAGTTCATTTCATGTACTTCAGCTCATGTATTTGTTTACTTGACCTTATGCTTTTAAACTCGTTAACCGGTCTCATCCAGCTTTCATTGATGCCATTTGCGGATTAAGCACCCTTTAAGCTGCTTAAAGTACTTAAGCCTTTGTTTGTAGTCACAGAGTTTTTGTTAATCATGATGTTATTTCCCTCATTTAGGTTTTTTTCCAACTTATTTTTAGATAATTGTACAGTGCTGCTAGTGTTCATGCAAGTCTGTATGTTTGTGTTCAGGCATTGAATGTTGCTGGTGTGGGGCCATTTAGTGAAGTGACACTGTGTCAGACACCATGCTCCGTGCCTGCCATGGTTAGCGTTGTTCATGCTCTCCGCGAGAGCGAGATGAGGGTGGAAGTGAAGGGCTCTGATGGAGGAGAGGAGGAAGAAGATGAAGAGGAGGAGGAGGAAGAGGATGAAGAAAGACTGTCTCCGCCACTCTACTCTCCTTCTACTTGCCTGGGGCTGCGCTGGGAAGCACCGTGCGATCATGGAGCAGAGATTACATCTTACCTGATTGATATAGGAGAAAAACAGCCGATCTCCACTGGCCCTGTAACCAAGTACATTATACAGAACCTGCAACCTGATACCACCTACAGGTAAACCCAAATGTTAGGATTGCTATTTTTAATGATTACATAAGAGTAGGTTTATTTAACCTTAATACATTGTATTAATGTATTAATATAGAAGCACTGTATATTGCTCTTTATTACATTAAGTCACGTATTTGTAGTAAAACGCATCAGTCTGACGCTGTGTATTGACACATTTTCACTGCCAGAATGTGAAATTTGTGTTAGAATTCCTGATTTGTGAATGAAAGAAATAATATATTCCACTGTCTAAATGCCTGACAGTGTTTTTCTAATGCTCTGTTTGTTATAATCTTCTTTCACCCTTGTCTAAATATTTGCATAATGTTACTTAATGGAAATGGGGTGATGCGCTTTTTTTTCCTCCTCACTTAACTTTGTAGCTTCAATGTAATTTGTATGTGGATGAAAACCAACTCGATAAGCTAATTGTACTTAGATTACTTCTCATTTTATTAAATGCAATAGCACAATAAGCTATATATGAAGTTTAAATGTACTGTATAAATACATCGTTTAAGAGGGGTGAGTGCTTTTGTGTGTGCAGGATAAGAATCCAGGCTTTAAACAGCCTTGGTGCTGGTCCCTTTAGTCACACTTTTAAGCTGAAGACAAAACCACTGCCTCCTCTGCCTCCACGGCTGGAGTGCACTGCATTCAGCCACCAGACGCTCAGGCTGAAGTGGGGTGATGGTCCGGCCAAGAATTCCCCTACAGACTCACTGCAGTACCAGCTCCAAATGGAGGATAAAAATGGCAGGTAAGCCCATTCATTATTTATTTATTCACTTCAGTTGAGCAGCATCATATCATGGGGGCATAGTGTTTAGCACTGTGGCCTTGCACCTTTAGTGTTGAGGGTTTGAGTCCCACCTTTGGGATTGTGTCTGTGCATGTTCTCCCTGTGCTTGGTGGGTTTCCTTCCACAGTCCAAACATATGCAGCCTAGGCTAATTGTCGTTTCTAAGTTGTTTGAGCATGTGTGCGTTCTTGTTTGTGCCTTGTAATGATTTGACACCCCACCTTGTGCCCCGATTACCTCCTGTGAGAGAGTAGAACTAAGTATAGAATAAAGACTTTTGTGTTTTTTTTTTGTAGGTTTATATTCTTGTATAAAGGACCTTGCCACACTCACAAAGTGCAGAGGCTTAATGAGTCTACCTCTTATTCGTTTCGCATCCAAGCCTTTAACGAGGCGGGCGAAGGGCCCTTCTCTTCAGTGTACACCTTCACCACCCCTCGCTCACCCCCAGCTCCACTCAAAGGTAAGTCATTTGGTTCTATTACATTTTCACCTGTGTCTTAGGGCGTTTTCACATTAGGGCACAGGATCTTTCCCGAGAACACTCGACCCCGAAGTCTGGTTCATTTTGATCAGTGAGAACAGAATCGTTCCACGCTTTGAGAATCGTACCCGAGTCCTCTCCGAAAGGTGGTCTCAGCGTTCTTTGGCACGGATCGAATCAGAAGCCAATCGTACCAGAGAACGGAATTAGATCACTGTTTAGATACAAGCTCTTTATGTCCTCAGAAATCTGGAGATGTGACAAGGGAACAATCATTCCTGGGAACAGTACAAATTAATTGTGGCTAATGTGAAAACGCCTTTAGACTTTTTTGTGTATTTAAATTTCTTTTTTCTTTGTGTATATCTAGCTCCACGTGTGGAACGACTGGAAGAGTCCTGTGAGATAAGTTGGGAATCCCTGCCACCTATGAAGGGGGATCCAATCATATACTGCCTGCAGTGCACGCAGGGCAATTCTGACTTTAAACAGGTACCTCTGTTCATTGTGTAGTTGTTCTGTTTGACGGCAGCTTTTAGATTTTTATGAGCACATCTTGTACAAGGTTTATGCCTGTCCTGAGTGTTTATGGTTTTTCAGAACAGTAAAAGAACCATATCTGTCTGTTAAATGGGAGATCGAGTAAGAAACAGCCTACATGTTTTATTATTTATTAAAGTACAATGGATGGAAGCTTTAGAGAAAACAAATGTATGTACAGTGTTGGACAAAAAGAATGTGTATACACTTCAGGAAAAGGAAAAACTTATAGCTAAATACTAAATTTATATATCTTATAAGTTGATATCTGATAATATTATGATGATAATGTGGTAGTATTATTATTATTAATAATAATAATAATAATAATAATACAGTGTTAATACATATCATACAGTTTTTCTTTTCCTGAAGTGTGTGATTTTTTTTGCACTGACTCTATATTTGTGCCTGTATTTTAATTCAAATTTATGAAGTTCAAAAACATGTAAAATATAAGTTTGGACACACCTTCTAAATTACTGTTTTTTGTTTAGAGATTTATTTTGTACATTCTAGATTTCGAAACTATGAAATAAGTGGTGTTATATGGTGTTGGCAACTGTTTCTCTGAGGACTTGACAGTTCGATAGTTCAGGACTGGAACTTCCTACAAGTCTACCTGAGTCTTCAATAACT
>JAOVVB010000050.1:17777284-17808994 GCA_028570985.1 Heterobranchus longifilis | reverse complement strand
TCAGAAAGCACCAATTCACAACCAGCACCTCAGATTAGAGACGTTATGAAGCTTTACAGAGCATAAGTAGCAGATACATCTCAATATCAACTGTTCAAAGGAGATTATTGCATATTTTGAACACCTTCACCTCCAGCATTATAGGGAAATAAAAAAAAAAACACCATGATAATATCGTATTATTTAAATCCCTATGTATCTTGTAGATGAAATCATTTCTGATTCAGGAACTCAATAGTTCTCTTTCTTGGTACGCTGTTCTCCATGCAAATGCATTCATACTGACCACATGCAGCTTGCTGACATTCTGGAACATTCTGAGGCTGGCAAGGACAACTGTAGTTGCAGCCTTAAAGTCCTCCTCTGTGATCATTCATCAGCGCTGAGACAGCCACGCTGATCAATAGTGTTTATCTCCACCCAGCCAACAATAAATGAGCTGAGAGGGGATGCTGGTGTGGGAGTGTGAGCGGTGTGTGTTGGTAATTCCATTGAGATGTGACGGACAAGTGCGCTGCTTCGACTGCATACGGTGACACACGATGATATCACACGCCCCTGTGTGTGAACACTGACTCATTCACAAAGCTGGAAGTCTTTGGTCTTTCTCTGGATTTCCAAAAGCTACACACTTTTGGTCTTACTCTTTTTTTCTTCACACTAGGATGGTTGTAGCTAGTAGAGAGAAAGCAAGTTCCCACAGTGTACTCATCCTTAGCTTTATGCTTGGTGGGTTTTCTCCGGGTAATCTGGTTTCCTCCCACAGTCCAAAGACCTGCAGGTTAGGCTTACTGGTGTTCCCAAATTACCTGCAGTGTGTGAATGAGTGTGTGAGTATGTGTATGTGTGTTCCCTTTGATGGATTGGTGCACCATCCAGGGTGTAACCTGCCTTGTGCCCTTAGTCTCCTGGGATAGGCTCCAGGCCCCCTACGACCCCATTTACCTCTTAGTGTCCGGCACATCGAGCGCCGGATACTCCTCACCCTGGAGGTATATCCGTCTTTTATACGTGGCAGTTATTTTTATATGGTCAGGTTGCCAGCTCGATGCCTGATTATATCTAAGAACTTGGGGGTGAAGAACCTTGCTCAAGGATCCAAAAGTGGCAGCCTGGCAGCGTCAAGGCTTGAACCGAGGACCTCCTGATCAGCAGTCCAACACCTTAACCATTGAGCTACCCTTTATTCTGTATTCAAGGTTCAGGGGTAGCTAGGTGGTTAAGGTGTAGGCGCCTGATGCCGCCAGGCTGATCAAGTGGTCTCCGGTTTGCGCCCCTGACGCCGCCGGGCTGCCACTGTAGGACCCTTGAGACGACAATGAGTGAGTAAGTGAGCGAGCTACATTTGGAAATCTTGTACCGGTGTCACCTTGAGCAGGATTTTTCTTTGTGCTGTCTCTCTTTTTTTCTTCTTCAGTCATTTCTGTCTCAGACGTCTAGATTTGGATTTCTATTAAGCTGCTTGATGAGAAAGGGAGCTCTTTTTTAAGTATGCACAAGTATAAATAAAAAAGTATCATACTGGTGCATTGTAAGTTTAATAGCCTTTTCCTAATTCACATTCAGTTGCTGTTTCAATGGCAATCTGAAATTCTAAATCTTTAGATCTTGTAGATCTTTCGGTATGCCTTTTCATCCAAAAGCATGTTTTAATTACCCCTTAGTGTGGCCAGAAAGGCCTTGAAGGTATTTCTTGTGAATATTAATACTGCATGTATAAAATATATAGTCATCTTTTAGCAAAGCAAAGTCATATACAGTATTATTACAGCGTTATAATGTGCCTGTTTCCCAGGTTAGCGATAGAAACAATGGGCATACAAGTACTAAAAATATTTCTTCTATGAACAATACAAACCTCCCCAGCAGGAACTTTTGGTTGTCAAAACGCTGTGTGCTTACCGCTGGAACACTAGGGAACAAAATACCGGACAACAGCAATTTACTGAAATATTAAATTGGAGAGCAGCCAAAAGGATAAACAAAACTGCTTAATGTCTGAGTTCTGTTCGGTGAAAGTGGACGTGATACAGTTTGGACGCTGTGCAAACAATATAAGATAGTAGAGTAATTTGCGAGCTAAGATGCACCTCATGGTAATATTTTGAAAAGAAAATTAAACAGATAGGTAACATTACAAGACTAAGAGATGAATGTGTATACATTTATACAAGTGTGTATGAGATGAACGTGTGTACATGAGATACACACGCTGTGTTTCGGGAAGCTGTTGTGTCCGTCCCGATCTCCGACTGGAATTCGAAGCCCTGTTAGAGACCTAAGGGACCATGGATATACAGTAGTCAGATATTGTGCAATTGGATGTTAATTGGCATAAATGCTTCTAATAAAGGTTTGAATTTAGTTTTTTGAGGTTGCATTTTCAACTTTTGGGTCATTTATTTAATGCTATCTCAGATATTGTCATTTTCGAAAACAACATTGTCCTGATAGTGGACATCGTCACAAGATCTTTGCAGTTATGAAGTGGTATCAAAAAGTTTGAAGACTAGGGAGCACCGACCTTCATAAGTCAGGGTGCCAAAAGACATTTTCCTGTGTACATCATCAACTGGTGTTATTCTGACCATGTGTGTTACCACATCTGCTACAGTATTTCACCATGGACAGCAAGTTAGAACAAAGAGCGAATGTGAAATTCTGCCTGAAACTGGGCAAATCTGCCACAGAGACATTTGATGTGATTCGGCAACTTTATGGCGATGCTACAATGAATCATTCGAGGTGTTTTAAGTGGCACGCGAGTGAAAGAACATCACTGGAAGACGACAAGAGATCAAGGAAGACCTTTAACGAGCTCAACCCCTGAAAATGTCGAAACCATTTGGCAACTTGTGCATGATGAGCGTCGGAGAATAATCCTCAACAATCCCGCCACTATTGGTGTGTCCCCGTGTTGCTGCCAAGAAACATTGTGTTGAAGTCTGCCAAGAACTTGGTCAGCATGTCACAGAAGACCCTCATGTCGAGGATCACTACCCGTGACAAAACTTGGGTGTACCACCTCATACAGTATATTACAACATCAGCCATCAAACTTTCGAGTTCCTGCTGGTATATTCCCAAACTCCATTGTAAATGTTACATTTGCAAAGTTTTTTATAGTCTTTATTTCTTTATATTCTTTTGTATATATATATTAGATATCCTAGATCAGTGGTCCCCAACCTTTTTATTACCGCGAAAAATTTTATTAATTGCTTGACAATTTTACTGCGGCCCCGGATAGGGCTCCGTCAGATAGGGCTTCTGCATGTTGGTGTGATTCCTCGTCACTGAAATGTTCTGCCAGCGGTGGCTTTCGTTATGGCGCGCAAAACGTAACCGAGAGAATCCGGTCATTTCTCAAAATACAAGGTTTTTCAAAATACAAGGTTTTTCAAAACAAAATATTGTTCAGACTCAGATAATACATAAAACGGAAATATTTAATTATTTATTGTGCAGCCTTGTACCATTTGATCCACGGACCAGTACCGGTCTACGGCCCGAGGGTTGGGGACCACTGTCCTAGATTATAATGAGTGAGACAAAGAGAATGAAAAACCTTGACAGTATCTACAGGCAAAACAGAAACCAACGTAATAATGAGAATTAAAAATTAAATCGAAATGGTCTGAATTTAATTATAATAATCGTAATCATAGGAAAACTCATGTACTGAAAATGCTTTTTTTTTGGCCAAATGTCCAGCTGAGCTCATTTCTAAGAGTATAAGTATCTGTATGTCTCAATAAATACTGTATGTGCTACACTGACAATACTGTACTGCATAAAGACAACAACCAATAAAAGATGGCTTTGGCTATAACACTAGGGACTCAGAGCCAAAGCACACACTTGTGAGATCCAATCATCTTTTTGGCTGTCTTAGTAAAAAGTAAATCGAAAGATTGGAAAGCGGATAAAACACCTCTTTCTTGTCTTCGAGCCAACTTAAATACACCACTGGTAATTATTTGTAATTTAATCTATTTTGCCAACTCTTTTACAATATTATCTCATAAGGTGAATATATCTTACACTCCAGTGCAAGTGCTCTATTTGAGTTAGATTCTTATCTCTAAAAAATAAATTAGAAAGGAGTAGCATGAGAATTGGATGTTGTTTGTTAATCGTACAACAAACAGGGCAGATTGATTGTTCAGGATATGGCTTAAACTTGTATTTTTCTTATGAGTAAATTGGCTAGATATCACTTTTCTGAAAATCTAACTAATGAAAAGAAAGAAAGTCGTAAGAAGTCCTGTTTGCAGTTTGTGACAAGCCATGTGGAACTGCAAATGGGACTTCTTATGGCTTTCTTTCAACAATGGCTTTCTTCCTCCCACTCTTCCATAAAGACCAGATTTGTGGAGTGCACGACTAATAGTTGTCCTGTGGACAGATTCTAGAGTTGTGGATCTCTGCACCTCCTTCAGAGTTACCATGGACCAGTTGGCTGCTTCTCTGATTAATGCTCTCCTTGCCCGGCCTGTCAGTTTAGGTGGACGCCCATGGTTTGGTAGGTTTGCAGTTATGCCTCACTCTTTCCATTTTGGGATGATGTATTAAACAGTGCTCCATGAGATGTTCAAAGATTAGGATATCTTTTTATAGCCTAACCCTGCTTTAAACTTTTCCACAACTTTATCCCTGACTTGTCTGGTGTGTTCCTTGGGCTTCATGATGCTGTTTGTTCACTAATGTTCTCTAACCCACCTCTGAAGGCTTCACAGAACAGCTGAGATTAAATTACATACAGGTGGACTCTACAGTATTTACTAATTAGGTGATTTCTGAAGGCAATTGGTTCCACTGAATTTTAATTCAATATTGAAAACCATTTCTCATTTTCCTTCCACTTCACAATTATGTGCCACTTTGTGTGTCTATCAAACAAAAATCCCAATAAAATAGATTTACGCGTGTGGTTGTAACGTGACACAATGTGGAAAAGTTCAAAGGGTATTAATACTTTTGCAAGGCACATCATCATACTTAGACTGTTTGAATGAATTCTTTTTCTGTTGTTTCACTCAGCAAGCTGTTGAAAGTGTGTACTGGACTGATAAGGTGAGAAAATGTGAGCAACTTTTTCTTCAGGTAAGCTTTAAAGGAACGTGACAGACTTCATCCAATTTAGGCACCAATTAAATATCTGGCTGACAGCAATACTTCCCACACCATCTGCAGATTCTGGCAAAAAGCTTTGGAAAAAAAAAAAAACTCCCCAAGTTATAAAATGTCAAATAAAATGGGAGTACCAAAAATTTTAAATAAAAAATGATTGCCAGTCAGCACTTTTTACAGAATCAGTATGGTGCACAAAATGGCAAGAAAAACCGGCAGATGAAAGTCATGTTATTTAAGCTTGAAGATGCGCTTGAAGATGCAGCCCTACTGAACTGCAAATAATTCATGACTAACAGTGAATAAATGCTGCTTACGCCCGTGTAATTTGGAGTCAGATCACGGAAAACAGATTAAGTAGAAGTAATAGCGTTGCTTATACAGTATATACCAAGACTTAACTAGGCTTAATGCACACCATTTCTTCAGGCGACCTTACAGTTAAACTACCATGGCAATGAGTCACAGCTCTGGCAATGGCTTAGAATAAAACGCGAGTGTTTAATATTTAAAAATGGTGAGCTGCGATGATCAAAGGACATTATAATACGAACCGGCGCATTACATACTGCTGAATGTTTTCATGGGATTCATTCACAAACAAAATAAATGCAGAACATGCTGACTGGAAGGCATTTTATCCGATGATGGGATAAGAAAATGTAATATTTAATGTGCACAAACATGATAATTAATCCCATAAGGACAGAAGAGGGTTGAAAAGATGAAAAGCTTTGTGCAGTTTGTGATTTTTGCATGTATTACAAATGCCCATTATACAGTACAGTGTGCGACGTTAAAGATGCTTAGAAAAGCTTAAACTTTGAACCTCACACTATTCTACATAGAAATCAAGGCTAATAACAGACAAATACCTTAAACCGTGTCCTGCCAATCAGTCTGAATTGCAGTGCACTCAGTGAAAAAGGGTAGGGTGAAAGCGAGTAATGGCTGCGCTTATGCATGCAGTCTCTTAACTAGGCTTTTAGTGGACACTATTTCTCTAGGGGACTTTGCATTAGCCAGATCAGTGTATCTTACAATAAAACAGCTCTGATACCAAGCCAATGCTCTCGCGGTGACTCAGAAGAAAAGAAAAGAATGCAGACCTGGTCGATGCTATTGCTATGAGTACAAAACTGCCTTCTATAATATGAGCTAATGTATTATACATATATTGTTACTAAAAATTATACACTGGAAAATTTGCCCGTCCAGAAAGCAGCCAACCGTTCAAACAAACAAATAAATACACGCCAGCTGGAAGCCATTTTACCTGATAATGGGATGAGTGCATTTAATATCTAGAAACCAGATAATAAATCCCGTAAGAGTGTTAATGTGGAGATTCATTGGCCAAATCAGGGATGTTTGTCAGCATTATTGTAGTGGAGATACTGTATGAACAGGTGCTTGAGGCATCATGCAACAAAAGATATACAGAATGAACAAAGTTTCTCTTATTTTTAATTGTATACACAATTTCTTTTCATAATTTGTCGGAAATCATTCACTTCTGGGATTCATCTTCTTTCATTTTCTTATTTTTAATCTTCTCTTAGATAAGAGAAAGTTTGACAAGTGGTATAGGGCAGTCTAACCAAGAAGAGAAAAAAAAAAAACCCTTCTGTTTTCACAGACCGTAAATTAGTCTAGAAACATTTTCAAATTTTAGAAACATAAAAAAAAACGCATATGTCATGATGATCATATGTCTTTGAGGAGTTCTTATGATTGGATCATTAGATTTGTGGGCTAAAGACATAATGAGAAATGGGCAGTGGTGGCTCCATCGTTTAAGGGTCTGTGGATTATTGGGTTACTGGTCAGAAGGTGGGGGGGGTTTGAGCCCCAGCACCACCAGGCTTTCACTGTTGAGCCCTTGAGCAAAGCTGATCCTGGCTGACCCTGCACTCCGACCCCAGCGTCCTAACAGGGATATGAGGGGGAGAAAACACTTGTACACCATGCGAAATACTGTACTTATGAAATACCTAATTGTGAAAGCCACTATCGAGTTCAACTGTTTTTTTTTTGTATAAAAACTCCATTTTATAAAACTCTTAGAACTCTTATAAACTTTATAAATATACGTTATGCCCTTCAAGTGCCATCAAACCACTTCTTCATCTTTTCCTTTACCTGAGCGTCCCTCGGATACCATTGGATGACATTCATAGGATCACAAATATTTTTCAATTCCTGCATTTTTGATTTACCTTTAACACCAGTGATCACACTCTGAAAGATCACATTTACCTTATTTAACTTTATTTCTATGTAAATATTCTTTATTTAAGTATATTTTAAGTACTTTGATTTCATTACTGCTGTAATGCGTCTTCTTCTTCTTTTTCCTACCTTACTTTGGTGGCATCTTTCCAATTCTTTTTCCTGATTTGCACAACATGCACATGCCCATATATGGTGTCCAGGTACAATACCTATGTTAATGACTTGCTAATCCTACACACTCCTTCACTCACACATCTGCTATACTGTATATAGGGATGCAGGGGGCTTGGTGCCAATCCCAGGAGACTTAAGGCACAAGGGAAGGTACAGTACATCCTGGATAGGGGGCCAATCCATCGCAGTGCACACAAACACTACAGGCAATTTGGGAAAGCCACTTAGTCATACCTGCATGTCTTTGAACTGTAAGAGGACACCACGGGAGTACCCAGAGGAAGCCTAGCAAACACAGGGAGAACATGCCAACACACACCCTGAGGTGGGAATCGAACCCGGACACTGGATGTGCAAGGCAACAGTGCTAACCATTACATCATCGTGCTGACTTTCTAATGAGGATCTCTTATTTAACAACAGAACATCTTGTTTCTTCTAGACTACACTCATATGTAATGTTTTGTTAAATATTTCAGTGAGGTCAGCTTTAAATAGTTCCACACAGAATACAGATTTCTAACCGTTCTACGAGTATTCCACAGAAATTGGAAGATTTCTCGTTTCCAGTAGACGGTCATATACAGGGTTATGCAGAAGTGTCGAAAACGAGGTGTTTTTTTTTGTAAACGTTGGCCTTCAGCACATAGGGAAACTGCAGTCAGTGATGACATTGATGCAGTCTACCTGCAGAAGTTACTCAATCCTACTGTAGATTGGTTAAAAGACTTGAGTAAAATATGTGATGAAAATATATACAAATACATCTCTTTTCCAAATATCCATTTTCTAATTAAATCCAGAATTTGTATTTACCGTATTTGAGGCTCAAACCCACCTCCAAATTCCTAACACCACTGACCATGAATCAATGCTGGATGACGACCTCCAGAAGGAGGCTGTGATGAATGTGTGCAAGTGAGCTGCTCGTCACAGAAGCTCAGATCTTAGTCAACACAGAACCCGCAATCCAAGTAATCCACAGAAAAACAAATAGAGCTTGGCCGGTCCACACATGCACAGGGGACACTCCAGGATTTTCTGCAAATAATAAATCCACATATTTGCTCAACTTGCTCTAGTGGTATGGGTGTGGGTTAAGAGCACAGTCTGGTGTGGCTTTGTGTCTCAGACTACTGATGATGCAGAGCCATTAAACAAAGTCGGCCCACGCAGCTCATGAAAGGTCAGTAAGTTCGCCAACACGTCACACACTTCTCTGGAGTCCCTAGTGGCCAGAAAACAACTTTGGAAGGTTGTCATTCTCATAGTGGACATAAAGTAAGTTGCAACGTCTTTTATTTATTCATATATTTTTTAGAATATATCGGTTGTGTTTGAGAATCTATGCATCTTTACCTCTTTTATAAAATTAAAGATTCTTTATGATTTAAACATTTGTATTTTCTTTTGCCAGGTTCATCCAAAGTAACAGAATCCAAAGTTAATTGATAAGTACATCCCTCACTCTCACTCACACACTCCCCATACCATTTATCTTGTACAGGGTCACGGGTGGCCTGGAGCCTATCCCAGGGTACTCGGGGCAATAGGCAGCGTACAGCCTGGACAAGATACCAATCTATTATGGGGCAATTTGGAAACACCAGTTAGCCTAATCTACATGTCTTTGGAGTCTAAGAGGAAACCAAATTACACTGAGGAAACCCACCAATAAGCCTGGATAAAATATGAGAGTGGCATCAGGATGGGCATCTGGTGTAATACCTGTGCCAAGCTGATCGGATGGTCTGCTGTGGCGACCTCTTGCTGGTAGCAGCCGAAAGACCAACAACTATATACAAAGCAAAAACTTGTGTTTAAATGCTGTATTGTAGATGCATTTGAAAAAAAAAACATCTTAAGAAACATCTGGCAAGAGGTGTGAGCTCCACACAGGTCATCCATAAAATTTACAAAAGAGTGTTATGTTGCACACATACTGTAAACCAGAGCAAAAAGGGGGCACTAATGGGTTCACAAACAACCTATTACATCATTCGATATTTGGGTTTAAACAAACTTCCCACTTTATCAACTTAAAGTAAAAAAGGAAAGTACGTTCAGACAACTCCTTAAGTACTTGGGAAACTACTAATTGAAAACATCACTCAGATGGCAAATTACTTATTACACAGGATCAGGTCGCGATTTCAGAATAAGCACTAGTGATGATGGGAATAATTTAAAAAGGGAATTAAAGGGAAACGGTTAGTCAAATATTATTGCTTGTGTATTAAGTTCATTAGACAAATATTTGCACCTCTTGTCAGAATGAAAAGACATTATGCACAGCATTGTTAGCTTGCTGGCTGGCTGCCTTGGATAATGCTAGCTCTTGGTGTAGAAACATATACAGTAGCTACAGCTCACCCCATCATTAGCTTCATAACTAGCCATTTAAACTAGCAATTTGCAGGAAAATATTCAAAGATTGAAGTTCAATGTTAGGGCCAGGTTTAAGGTTTGTACTCTTTTTTCCAAGATCGATCCAGTCTTTCAGCTGCTCCTGGCATGGGGTCACCACAGCGCGCCACCTGGCGCACACAAGCTTGACACAGGTTTTACACCGGATGCCCTTCCTGACATAACCCTCCCATTTTTATCCGGGTTTGGGACCGGCACTGTACCCAGTGGCTGGGGATTGGGCATTGGGTGGGAATTAAAGCCGGGCCTTCCGCATGGCACGCGAGAAACCTACAGTACCACTGACCCACCAATGCCCTTTGGTTGCACTGGTGTATTTGGGGATCGAACCCGCAACCTAGTGCACCATGCTCTAACCAGCTGAGCTAACCAGCCAAGACGGTCTTGTTTTTTTATACTTGTTTAAAAGTTTCATGAAATTAGGATAGACATTTTCTAAAGATAGTGGTTTAATGGTTGGCACTGTCGCCTTGCACCTGCACGGTCCGGGTTCCATTCCTGCCTCAGGGTCTGTGTGTGTGTGTGTGTGTGTGTGGAGTTTGTGGATTGCATGGGTTTCCTCCAGGGACTCCGGTTTCCTCCAACAGTCCAAACACATTCAGATTAGGCGTATTGGTGTTCCCAAATTGCCCGTAGTGTGTGCTTGTGCCCTCCGATAGATTGGCCTCTTACCCCGCTTCATGCCCAAAGTCTCCTGGGATAGGAGGCCCCCCATGACCCTGTACATGGCATTTTTTTTTTTAAGATTTTAAATGGTCAGACGGCCAGAACATAATATTTGCTTACAGTATACAATATATTAATTGAATACTGATTCTGTTTTAATATGAGGATGTGACAGGTAACAAGAGAACCATATAGCTGTACTGTAACAGAATATCTGTACCATATACAGTATTTAGCATGTTACCTCAACAAGTATGCATATCAGAAACTCTCCGGTGTGAAGCACATGTCATAATCATAATATAAAAAAAAGATTTGTAATAAATATGAAATATAGATGAAGCTCCTGTGCTATTTTTTGAGTCCGTCTCAGATGCAGCAAGCCATCAAGCAGCTCATGTGATCATAGTAACAGGACGGGATAAAAGCATTCAGCACTGAATATTTTATACTCCGGAAAGAACAAAAATACTACACGGGTGTCTGGATCCCAGCAGGTCCATGACTGCTTATATAAATGCATGACATGTAGCTTCAAATAATGGCCATAAATCCGACAGTACAGTATGCGATGCGCTATAGGAGGGGGTTTAGTCTAGGTGTTAATTATATCCTTAGCCATTTCTATTCCTTAAAGTATCCAACGTTTTTGACAAGACTAACAACATCTTCCTCACAAAGCTTCGATTCCCAACTTTACTTTTTACGGCAGTTGTAAAGAAACCTGCTGAGACCATGATTCCCGTGCTGCCTGCGTAGCCTGCCGCTGCCGAGTTTTGTAAATATGGATGAACTCGGATGAGAACGGTGCTGTCAGTTTGATCTCGCTTTGTTGTTGCTGGCAGCCGCAAGTCTGAAATCAAAGGCTTGAACTTTTGTACCTGATCACCTGCATTTCACCCCCAAGAGAATTTACATATCTACAAACTCTCAGAGAGAGATTTCTCAAATCCAAGTGCATGCTGCATGACTTTTTTTTTTCTTCTTTTTTTTATTGCAGCTCATTAAAAGCTGCTTCACAAACAACTACTCAAGAACTTTGTGGCCCTGATATATCAGGCAGAGGATAAAGGGTGATAAATAACTTTAGTTGGTCTAAAAAAACATTTTGATCAATAGGACATGGTGACTTTTAATGACCCGCTTTAAAATTAACTGATGTGGCAAAAGAATAGAGAACTTCAACATCGAACTATTGCAGTACTCCTCCTCCTCCTACCAGTTACTAGTTATTACTACTACTATAAAAATTGTATTTCTACTGCTATTACTAGTCCTATTATGAGTAATATTACTTTACTGCTAATATACGTAAATACTTATAGTAATACTACAAGTAATAGTACTTCTACTGCTATTATGACTATTACTACTATTAAAAGTAAAAGTTTTTCTACTGCTATCACTAGTACTCTATCCATCCAGGAACATCAATAATCCAACTAGGGACTATGGTAGGACCTCAGGTCAACATTCCAACACTACGAGCAATTTGGAAACGCCAATTAGCCTATTCTGCATGTCTTTGGACTGTAGGAGAAAACCAGAGAACCCAGAGGAAACCCACCCAGGGGAAAGCTAGGACCTGGAGGGGCAAGGCACCAGTGCTAATCATTACACTGCCACTACTACCGCAAATAAGCCTACTTCTACTGCTACTATGACTACTACTACTATTACAAGTAATATTACTTCTGCTATTATTCCTACTGCTACAGGTAATATTACTTCTACTGCTATTTGTACTCAAAAGTAATAGCACTGCTAAAACTATAACTACTAATATTACAAGCAATAGAACTTTTATTGCTATTATGACAACTACAGTACTACTAATACTAGCAGCGGTATTAATTGTAAGAGAACTTCTATTACTATTATGATTATTACTACAAATAAAAGTATTTCTTGTGACTACTACAACGACTACTATTACTAAAAGTAATAGTGCTTCTACTATTATCATAGGTGGGTAGATTTTTTAGATTTTTTTATTTAGAAATTATAATAATTACATATTTGTATATGTAAATGGCTGGTTGGTCAAACGGAGTCATGCGATTATTGTTACTGCATCTGATTGGTAAAACAGTCATGCAGTAGATCTATCGGATGCATGTGTAGAATAAATGGTTAGAAAAGTAACGAGTCGAGTGGAGCCGAATGTAGCGGAGAAAGAGTAGCGTTTCTTCTTCACAAATCTACTCGAGTAAAAGTAAAAAGTATGGTGTAGTAAAACTACTCATAGAAGTCCCTTTTTTAAAATTAAAAAAATTACTCAAGTAAATGTAATGGAGTAAATTCAACTCGTTACTACCCACTACTGATTACTATTATTATTACTACCACCAGAGTTGTGTATAACGCATTACTGTGTAACGCATTACTGTAATCTAATTACTTTTCCTGCATTACATTTTAAATGCATGTAATTTGATTACAGTTACCAATGTCAATAACATTATGTTACTAGCGTTACAAATGTGTTTAAAAATGAATCAAAATGCATTTAAAAATCACGTTTTGCGCAGCAGCATCAGTTAACGAGCATGCGCTGTAATCAGTCGTAGGAGAGCTTTGTAGTTTTACTTTGATGTTGTAACGGGTTCATCACTCTTTTGCATGGGCACACAGACACGAGCCGAGGTCTTATGGGAAAAGGGGTGATTTTATTTAGAAAAAATGGGGAAGGAGAAGAGTTAAAGGAGGGAGGAAGGGAAAAAAAGGGAGAGTTTTTAATGCAGAAAATGCCAGAGATTCATTAACATTAATTATCACCAGCTGGCCCGACCTGGCGGCCTCGCCCCTTTGCGCACCTGCAGAAGGGGGGGGGGGGGCGTCTACGTAGGGAGGCTACAGAACGACAACAGGTCGAGGTGCACGCCCATCACATGCAGTGACAGATGTTTTAAAAGTAGCATAATTAGTAATCTGATTACTTTTTACATGTATTAATCAGTAATGTAAACAAATTACAATTTTAAAGAAGTAAGTAGTAATTTGTAGTAGATTCCTTTTTTTGAGTAACTTCCCCAACACTGACTACCACTAATACAGGTAATAGTACTTCTCCTTTCCTTAACAGTAAAAACACTGGTCTTGGTATCCTTCCTAGCCTATCCTTCTGTGAATAGACTTGTCTTAAAATGTGCAGATCTGGGGGACTCATGGATGTCGAGTATTATGGTGAACTGGTATGTTTGCATGCTGTCTTCCCGCACGCTCATCGATCATTCAGGTTTGTTGACAGGGAAGTGACTGGTTGCTTTACTTCCCAGGGAGCCCTCATGTCTGTGTTTCCTTCAAGCTCTCGATTTTAGTTAAGCTGTCATAGTCTTGCCGGAGTCCCAGCTTGCACTCTGCACTAAATATACGTTCATCTTATCTGTTATGAGACTGTTAGTATATCTAACTCCTTAGTATCTCTCTCTCTCTCTCTCTCTCTCTCTGTTGCGCTACACATGGCACTCCTGAGTTGCCAGCACTCCCCACGCCTCCGGACCTGTCTGACTCATCCTGGTGCCTCGCTTCTGGTTGAAGTTCTCATCATACTGTATAGAGGTCTGTGATACGCTGCTGAGGATGGCCTTGTGTGGTCTGCTTATGAAAATGGGTTTTATGTAGATTGATCCTGCTTCCTCTCAATGTTCCTTCCTATTGCCATCTCAGGGTGTTTTCCCTTACCATCGCCCCCTGGTTTTCTGATCAGGGACAAACTGATAATTATAATTTATACATGTTTCTTTACACTTTTTGAACTTATTTCCATATTTTTTTGATTCTGTAAAGCTGATTTGCAGATGATCATTGTTAAGAGCGCTATATAAAAAAAATTGAACTGAATTCTCCTATTATTTCTATGCACCTATAAATCGTGTGTGTGTGTGTGCTGTACATGATGGCCTTTAATAGACTTTCACAGCATCCAGCGTGAATTCACCTGGATCTCGTCAAATTGCTACTGCGATAGGCTCCGTATCCACCTTGAACCTGAACGGGGTAAATTCATTACTAAAAATGAACAAAGATTCTATGTGAAATGGAAAAGGGAGGTATGTATGAGCTGTCAAACCATGTGTAAAAGCATAGGAACTGCTTAGAAACAAAAGAAAAGATTCGGAGATTCTGTGATATGAATGATGAAAGAGATGAGACTTCACAGAGGCACTGTGAAAGTGAACTCCAAAGCTCGGATACAATGAAATGAAAGGCAGTCTACAGCCAGAGACCATGGGTGACCTGGAATTAAAGGGCATTAACAAACCGCTGGGGGTTTAATGGCCTAATAGTTCACCTAGGTAACACTGGATACAGTCAGAGGTAAGGCTTTAAGAGTGTGAAGCAGGATTTTGTATTGAATACAGCAGGAGATGAGTAGTCAGGGTAATCGAAAGGGAAGGAGTGAGATGTTGGCAGATGTGAGATCTAGCTGCTGAATTCTGAATAGGCTGAAGTCATGCAAATTACTGTATGGAGGTGGAAAAAAAAATGCAGTCTTGGTGATAGAACTGAAATGGGAGGTAAAGGTAAATAAAGAGTCAGAGATAATCCGTGGTGCTGAGCAATTTCAAGGGTTTGACAATCAAACAACCTCATGAATGCAGAGATGGCAGTGATTTGATTAAAGGTTTGAAATTGATTAGTAGAACAGATGTTTTATCTGTATCCAGTTGAATTAGTTTGCATTCAAAGCCTGAGATCATGCATGAAGGTTAATAAGGAATGGCGAGACATGGCGGTGTTGGATCTGGTGCATGCTTTGATGCTGCGATAGAGAAATATATGTCCAAGGGGAAGAAATCGGCAACGAAAAATATAAGTAATTAATCCGAAAGGACTAAAAGCTATCTCCATACATAAAGTTATAGTTTGTGTTTAATCTTATAAATGCATTTTTTTAACTACATATTGAAAGAATGAGTCTCTATAAAAAAGTTATACCTTGGTAACACTGGATACAGTCAGAGTTAAGGCTTTAAGAGTGTGAAGGTGGCTTTTGTATTGAATACAGCAGGATATGCAGTGATTTTATTAATTTTTTTGTTACATTTTTTTGATACATTAAAATGTATCAAATGTAAACAAAACAAACAAATTGCGTATTATAAAAGAATATGTTGTAAATATTCAGGAAAACATGTACACTGTATTCATATGAACAAACACCATTAGCTACTGTACATGAATATATATATATATACACACACACACACACACAGTACTGGGCAAAGGTCTTAGGCACCATATTATATTATGTACAAAAATCATTCAGTATTTCCATATATAACCTAAGAATTAATAAATAAATAACATTACAGGAGAATATATGCATGGCTGTAAAGAAAAAAAAATACTACAAAACAAACCAGTTTTCAGATGGAAACAAAAAACCTAATGTACGCTCCTGGGATTTGCATAAAAAATTGAAAGGAGCGAGTGTGACAAAGTTACCAGATGAACTCATATTCTCCAGCAAGCTCAGTAAAACCTAACAGCTGTTTTACTTATAGTACTGTGCAAAAGTCTTGGGCACATACAAAAAATATGGCATAAGCAAAAGATGCTTTTGAAAACATTTTTGCATAAAGGAAACTTCTATAAAGAGTAATAAAATAAACAGTCAATATTTGGAGTGAAAACTCATTGCTTAAAATCAGGACACAGATTTGTGCAGTTCTATAGGTTTTACTGAGCTTGCTGGAGAATATGAGTTCTTCTGGTAACTCTGTCACACTCGCTCCTTTCACTGTGACCGTGTGTGCATGTAAAACATTTTTTATTTTGTGTTTGTATGTGTGTGTGCAGCGCACGTGTACTGTTTATTATAACACGTATGCGCGCGCGTAAAGCAAAAAAAAAGTCTCATTAGAGAGGTTAAAGATCCATTTTCTCTCTCTGTGTGTCAGTCTGCCGATATGTGTGTGTGCGCGCGTCATTGGACACACCCCTCCTCTCGCCTTCACACACACACACACACACACTCTCTCTGCTCTACACTCTCTTGAGCTTAGGGCACAAGGCGGGGTACACCGTGGTAGGGTGCCAACCCTTCACAGGGTAAAGCACACTCACTCACTCACTCACTCACTCACTCACTCACCAGAACATACACTATGGGCTATTTGGAAATACTATCAGCCTTCCCTGCATGTTTTTGGAGTGTGTGAGGAAAAAAGCACCAAATTCAGACAAAACATGCACACAGACCCAACCCAGGAGGTGCCAATCATAAACCACCACGCCGCCCTGTTATACTGTGAATATGCATTATCAAATTGTATTTAAGAGAAGTAAATAATCTATTTTCTGTTTTCTTTCAATTATATATATAATATATATAAAAAAAATTTGGTATATTTTTTGTATTCTTTCTAAACACCTAGACCAGTAGGTGTCTTCCAAAACTGACCAAACTAGTCTGACCAACAGTGAATCTTGCTATCTGGCTTTCTGATTTCAAGCTTCTATTTTGGTCGTAATTGCCCTGAATTTCACCCATGCCCATCCGTAACAGAGGCGCTGATGTCATAAGATAAGGCACATGTGCAGTAGCCTAGGAAAATCTTTCCCATAGACAAGTCGTGATATTTATCACATATATATATATATATATATCACAAAACTTTCCTGGGTTAATTTAATTTTTGGTGACCCAAAAAAGTGAAGAGTTTCCCATAAAAGTACAAATATTAAATGTTTTGTTCTAATTGTGGCCCAGATGCTTCACAGACATTTTGACAGATTGTACTATATGTGATTACGAACTGAACTGATTAGGCTTTTGTCAGTTTTGCTACAGCACATAAGTAGCTACTCAACAACATTACAGTATAGGATGCATTACAGTATAGGATGCAGGACTCTCTGTCCATACAGTAGCTCTCGCAGCATCCTTGAAAATTCTCACCGAGGTGGTTGTCCGAAAATATTTTGGTTACTTACAATTGAAAGATTTAAATATTATTTAGTGTACACAATTTTGCATCAGTACCATGCATAGTGTGCAACTTTGAATTACAGTTTTAACAAAGAACTACAGTTTGGTTAGTTTCACATCATGAAAACGAGTGAGGAAACTAATACTAAAGTGCATTAACACTTTTACATTATAAGGCTGAAGTGTTGCATACAAGTCAGGACAAATGCAGCTGCTAAATTATTTGCTTTGTGAGGTGTTGAAATCATCACACTCTTTAAATATGCTGCAGCTTTTCCTGCTCATGCTTGATTGGGTTGCTGTTGTGTGTTGTGCCAACCTTGTATCACTCGCTCACAGATACATCCTGTGTCATGATGATAGAAGGCCGAGATAAAAGGTGAAGTAAAGCTGCGCCCTGAGTGATCAGATCTGCGTGTTATGTCTCAGCTGCGTGTTTTCGTCTGAGTGAGTGAGCGAGTGTGTGGGCTTCCTAAAACTGCTAAATTAAGGGTTCGAGTTTACAGGCTTTTCTAAAAATGATACAGAAGAATATATCCCGAAATGTCTCGAGATGTCACGTACAACCTTTTACATGGTGGTTTAATAATTTGACTGTTGGGATATATTTCCTCTCTCTGGTTCAACTCAGTGTCAACATATAACTAATGACCCAAGCCTATGTGACTGCTTGGGACAGTTTTTTTGTTGTTTTTTTTCCTTTTCTTTATTTCTCAGGCCCCAAACCCCTAAAATAGATCTGGCTGGATTTCCAGTCCCCTCTGGCTTTCTCAGAGTCCTGAACTCTAATATCTATAGGATAGATAAAGTGCAGCCTTACTCTTGGTTGGCTTACGGGCTTGGCCTTACATGGTTTAGGTATGACTGTGCCGACTTGTATTAATAATTGAACTGCATGTGATTTAGTAGATAAGTAGATACGTGTGAAAATGATCACATTTGGCAGCGGCAACAGTTTTGAACTCGAGTGAAACTCTGATTAAAATGGGGATGCGAACTTTAAACGCTTGAGTCAGGAATTGTGAAAGTTATTTTTGCAGCCTTTGTGTTGTTCTGTGACTGAAGGTCATTTCTGAAGGCCAAGTCATGGCTCCTGTCCAAATGCTTTATATTAGAAACCATCGACTTTGGTGAACCAACAAAAGCTTGAGCATTCACCTCCATTGTTTTCTTCTGAGATTTTTTTTCACTGTGAGCACTAAAGCATGGGGTTTTGTTTTTAAGAGACAGGAAGGAGTTAACAATCACAGGCTCCTAAATGATGAAACAAGGCTGGGTGGTCTCTGGGGGTTTCTGCTTATCATGGATGAAAAAAGAAAAGGGAACTGGAGGAATTTTGAAAGAAACAAATCAAAGGAAAAACAATGTTTTTTTCTTTCTACGTGTGTATGTTTATTAGTGTAGGGTATTTAGCAAGGTGTTTAGGATTCGAACTGTGTGCATGTACAGTGGTAATCCCATTCTGGGTGGAGGGGAACGAGGTAGGTGAGATCACTGTGTTTGTGTGTTTGTGGAATAGGGTATGTGTGTATGTCTTTCAGACATAAGAATGCGTAAGCATGTTTGTGGGAGAAGTGTGTTAATGTTTCCAAAGGGTTTGGCTCAGACAGGGCAGACACCCAAAGCTAGAGGCAATAAGGAGGATCTGTGTGTAAAGAGTGTTTTGTCCTGAATAGCTCTCGGGGCAAAAAAAAACACAGTATGAGGAGAAACATGGAAGCATAGAAAAAGAGACTTCATTCCAGTGTAACATTAGAATGGTGAATACTTTGACTTAATACTAGAATAAAACAATATTTAAAGATGGAGAAAGAGATGGAAACTGCTAACTTTGTCTGTAATTCCCCAGGCAATTAGCGTGATGTCAGTCAGCTGTGCTAATGTTCTAGGAAACACACCCAACCTTCCCCCCCGTCGCTCTTTTCCTTATTCCCCTGTGGGCTGATGTCACCATTTCCCAGTGCTACTTTTTTCATGCACTTTTCTTGTAAGCCCCACTCCATTTTCCTGTTGTTGTAAAAGAAGGAAATGTGATCAGCCCCATAAAACAAGTGCTGTCCAAGACTGAAGGTAGCTCTTGCATCATGGTTTATGTAATGTCCGAGGAAAACATAGAGGTGATTAGAGCTACCATCTACTGTACTATCTGTCGTGTCTCCGTCTGTACGCTTGTAATTCTTGAAACTCTTTTGGTGGTCTGGGGATATTCTAGGTTCTGTGTCGAAAAGTAAGAGTAAGTCGTCGTGAGGCTTAAACTGCCTCAGAAATTCACGGGTCAGAGAACGTCCAGCAGGACCAGTGCCTGCGCTCAGTAAATCTGCTAACGAGACAAGGAGGCCGATGTAATTCATGAGGCACATTAGTGGGGTGTGTCGGAAACACATATTAATCAACATCGTTTAGCATAGAAATCTAAAGAGTGTTGCGACTCAGTGATATTTGAAATTCACCCAGGGTTTAACCATCAGAATGGGTTTATTGAACAGAAAGCTAATTTTGGGGTGAAACGAATGTAAATGAGCGAAGCTCCGTTCAGGGTCAGTGCAAGATTATGTACTATTTAAATTGCATCAATAAAAACGCTTATCCACATCGGTAATATGTGTGCAAGAATTTCCAACTCAATTAAAAAAGTCAAACTCAATTAGATTGATTGAAAAATAAATAGATAGATAGATAGATAGATAGATAGATAGATAGATGAAATTCTAAACTCCATATATAACACAAGGCCAAGGACACTTGTTGAACTTATAAATAATAAATGTTCAAAACGACCCAAAGATTACTTGACTCAGAGGAAAGACATCCAAACACACCGAATACCTTACAGAAGTCGTTCTAGCCAGAAACAGAATGTTTAGATAACTTTCCAATGTAATACAGTAAAATATAATTCTGGTTATTTATGCTTTGCCTTGGACAAGAATCAGTTCTTTTTCTGTACACACAAAATTCTGGCTTATTGTAGGTGTTATCAGATGTGGCTCAAGCTTGGAAATGAAATTAAAGACCCAGTCGTGTGTTTATGTGATACCAAAATATGTTGGCATAAATGCTTATTAACTCCTGAGAATGTGCCCTTAGATTTCTGATACTGTATAATGAGCCCCACTTTTACTCTAGATGGTTTTGTTCTTTCTGCAGTAGAATGAAACATGTCAAAGGTCATGTCATGTAGCACAAGAATAAGTTTAAAACTCTGGAGTAGTCCTTGTGTGTGTGTGTGTGTGTGTGTGTGTGTGTGTATGCATGCATTTATGATACAAAGAATCACTCTTAACATTTCAGGAGGCGTCTCCAGTCAAGTTATCCGTGGCTGAACTGGCTGGGAAGTTTAAAAGTCATCCACTGCCAATGCCAAGGACTGATGAGGTAATATTTGGTTTAATTTCATGTAGTTTCTATGTGATTTCCAATGATGGGGGATACAGAACAGGCATGCTAGGAGTTTTATGCATATTCAAGATTAATCTTAAAGAGTCTAGTAGCCCTGAAAGGTCTTTATGATATTATCCCAAGTCCGGCCAGTTTTATGTACAACTACTATCCATTTCAAATGAGCTTGATGACTGCATACCAAGATGCTATTATTTCAAAAATGATCAACAGCTGGGTGGAGTGATGCAGGCTGACATTCTGTTAAATAGAAATGAGGTTGTATTTAATAATTGTTTAGTGTGTCGCCTTGCACCTCTAGGTTTGATTTCCGCCCCTGGTCTGTGTGCATGGAGTTTGCATGTTCTCCCTGTGCTTGGTGGGTTTCGTCTGGGTACACCGGTTTTCTCCCACAGTCCAAAAACATGCAGATTAGACATGTAGATTATTGGCAATTATAAATTTCCCGTAGTGTGTGAATAAGCATGTGACTTGTGTGTGTACCCTGCTATGGATTGGCACCCTATCCAGGGTGTACCCTGCCTCATGCCCTAAGTCTCCTGAGATAGGCTCCAGGCCTGTACTTCCTTAGAATATAGTGGTATAGACGTGGTATGTAGGTTCAGTTTATATGTTCCTGTGAATGTGTTGTAAGTAGAGAAACAATAGAACAAATGTATTATTATAAAATAATAAAAAAGATTTGCTGGCCCTATTGGAGCAAACGGTTAAGGCTGTAGGTCACTGGGTTTCTGATCGGGGGTTCGAGCCCCAGCTCTGCCAAGTTGCCACTGTTGATCCCTTGATCAAGGCTCTTAACATTATTATTATTATAATCTGCTCCAGGCTCTATCTGTATCCTGGCTGACCCTGTGCTCTGACCCCAGCTTTCTAACTAGGATATGCAAGAAAATAATTCCATGGTGCATCTGACAAATAATTGAATTATTTTATACAATTTTTCACATCTCCCAGTTGGGAAGCTGGGGTCAGAGAACAGGGTCAGTCAGGAGGATACAGCGCCCCCTGGAGCAGATAGGGTTACACGCCTCGCTCAAGGGCTCAACAGTGGAAGCCTGGCGCTGCTAGGGCTCGAACCCCTGACCTTTTGATCAGTAGCCCAGTAATCCACAGCCCTAAATGATCCTCTTTGGGATTAATAAAGTACTCTAAATTAAATATAAAGAGAGCTGCTGACCCATCTTCACTCAGGCTGAGGTATAAATATGAATGTAAAGTATATAGACATAGACTGGTTAAAATCCATCCATCATATATTGGTTCATTAGCCTTCTGCATATGCTATCTGATTTGTAATGCACGTCCATCTGTTACCGTCGCAGGGAAAACCTGTTCGAATGAGCCCTCCATCTTCTTTGCAGTTACATGACCAGATGGAAAGTGAGAGTGAGAAGGAGGTGAGAATTTAACTAGAATACATCACGTGTGTGAACAGTCAGTGAATGTAACAATTAGTATTATGAATGATCAGAAAGAATTTATTCTCACCTAATCGAAACTGCTTGCAGGAACAGGTACAGGTACAGGTCATGCTTAAAATATTGTTAAGTATAATATTTACATTATCATTTAATGGTGTTGAAGCTTTTCATTTATTCAGTGATAGGCTCTGAACTACATCTCTTTTTCTGTCAAAGAAACCGAGTGTTACACCTCAACCTCCACCCAAGTCTAAGCTGAAGAATTCTCCCCTCTTCGAGAAACTGCAGGTAAACATCCTGTTAGGATGCCTTTCTCTTTGTGCACTACCTAAGATAATTATTAATGTTTTTTAGATTGTTACATTTATTTATATTTTTAAACAGTTTTCTATTTTTTCTTTATATTAAATCGTGCATGATTCTGTGTGACAATGCAAGCTGATTTTCATATTTACCCCAGGCGGGTGTGTAAGTCTGTATGCATCAGCAAATCTAAGGAAGCACTTTACACAGGAAGTGCTCCATCTTGCAGCTTCCTTCAACAGTACTTTCAGTGTTTGTTACATACATGCAAAGTTTTAGTGTTTACTGAAAACCTTCAGCACACAGCTGTCCCACTACATGCTCATTGTAATAAAAAAATATATTCAGCATTATTTCAATCTAGTCAATTCAGGTTCCTATCAAGAGAACGTTCATCGATGAGCATCAGTTTAATTTTACTATCATTTCAGGGTCAGCTCTAGCAGTAAATCCCCTTGATACTTGAAGAGATTTGCTGCTCTCTTCACTTTGTGTATCTCTGCTGCCACATTGTGTTCAATAGGGGCATTAAAGTTGTATTTCTTCATATTCCTTCATTCATATATTCATGAGAAAGCACTGGGTTGGACCCACTTTTGCCTTCAGGGCTGGTTTAATTCTTCATTCCATAAAGATCTGGGTCCATATTCTCAGAGAGATCTGGTGACTGTGGAGGCTATTTGAGTACAGTGAACTCATTGTCATGTTCAAGAAACCTCAGTTTCCTGTTCTTAGCTGACAGGAGTGGCATCCGATGTGGTCTTGTGCTGCTGTAGCACATCTGCTTCAAGGTTCGACGTGCCTTCCTATCAACCCGATCCAGTCTGTCTGTTCTCCTCCGAGCTCTCACATCAACTAGGCATTCTCACCAAGAGAACTGCCACGCAGTGGATGTTTTCTGTTTTTCAGACCATTCTCTGTAAGAACTTGAGATAGTTGTATGTGAAAATCCCAGTAGATCAGCAGTTTCAGAAATACTCAGATCAGCCCATCTTGCACCAACAACCATACCATGTATGGTATCCATTCTGATGATCGGTTTAACCTTCAACAGATCGCCTTAACCTTGTTGTTATACCTAACTGCATATAGACATGGTCTGCATATAGACAAATACTCCTGAATTTGATTAACTTGAGCATGCATGGATCCTCATCACATAAAAGTTACATATTTTCATTGTTTTCTTACTTCCGCAATCTAGCATCAAAAAGGTCTGTTTTCTCACAATCCATAAAAAAAAAAGGATTGTCTGCCTCCTCTTGATCTTTACATTTGTATTCATTACAGAAGCATTATCTGTTCAAACCAAATAATGTATTTATATTCGGAATTACAGCAGCATTTAGGGATTTATCGAGCTACTGTACAGCTCTGTCCCCTTGGCTTGGGTTGGCCCAGGCTTGTTTGCTAATCAGATCAGGTCTTAGCCGTGTTGCCAGGCTGCGAGATGTCCTGCAGTTGACTTTGCAGCCATGACACAAAGGAGCTGCCATTTCTCTCTCTTCTTCCTCCCTCCTGTACAGGTATGAAGGATTTGTAATGCCATATCTAATTTATGTAGTGACTCTCCGATTTCCATATGTTTGGGATAATATGTGTCCAGGTTGTGTCATTTTTCTATCTTTTATTTTGTATTTTCAAAACATTGTGAATGAGGACTTGACCTCGGTGTGTTTATACTGTAGATTTGGGGACATAGATAAATAAATGATTAAGGCTTGTGGCTCTAGTAATATGAATGTCCAGCTCTTTCACTGGTTAAATTTGGGATGATTCACTGAGTCTCAGTATTCACACTTAGAGAGGAATGCAGATTAGCCTTGTTTACATAGCTCTAGTGGGACAGCTGTCTGTACTGTAGAAGTCTCTATATTCATTTCCCGCTGATGCAGACTTGCAATAAACACAAAATGAATCACTTTTCACATATAAATTCATACAATAAGTTAACATGTGAAATGTATGTGGTCTAATGCTACTTTTCCTTTTTCTTTTCCCATGTAGGCCAATGCCATATTGTCTCCCAATATACTGCTCAACTCAGTCAAAAGTCCAGAAACGAAGCAACAGGCCGTACCATTCTGTCCTATCATCATTTGCAGTCCCCATAGTCCCACCCTGAAGCCTCCTCAGCAGCACGGTGAGGTGCCTGTCAGCTTCGAGCAACCAGCTGAGGGCACTACACTGCCCAACTTCAACAAGGTCTGACTGCTTTACTTAGCCCATAGATGTTCAACACTGAACCATGCAAGGAAGGTTAGGGGCTTAAAAAAATATTGTTGATAGTTTGATAATTAAAAATTAAAGTAGATGGGGACCAGTAATTAATTTTTCTTCTTTTTCTATTTCTTTTCTTCCTCTCCCTCTTGTTACTGATGTTTACAATATTAACTGCTATAATAGATTTTTCCGCACCCCATATATACATATATATAATTGTAGATTGCTCAATTCATGTGTTTTATTTATTAATGTAAATAATCATATATAGATAGATATTATATATATAATTATAGATATACATATAATAATATAAATATATGATTAGTTACATTAATAAATAAATCACATTAATTGAGCAATCTACAATCATCAACAAACTAAATACAAATCTATGAGAATTATTATTTATACTTGCATTTAGCTCATATATTAGTTTATATTAACTACGAAGACTGGCTTTTATTGTATTGGATACTCGCTACATTAAGTACGTGTTTTGTTGTTCACATCATGTATTGAAAGGCATTTTTACGATGTTATTGAATATTGCACAGAAATTCCACCAAAAAACGTTGGACATTTATTCTGATTATAGGAGTCTCCCCTTGGTTGCTTTACTTTTACATGTGCTCATCCATTTGTGTGTGTGTGTGTTTCTGTAATAAATATGGATACCAGTGTTGTTACACTCTTAACTGAGTTCAAACAAGTTCTGATTTGGTATCATGACTGAGCTGCGTCTAAGACCCATATAAGCTCCAAGTGGCTAGCAATGGAGGATGCAAATATATAATCCGTTTAACCCACTTCCTTCTCATATCATTGCACCTCTCTTATTAAATTAGATTAGCATCTGAGAAAGCCTCTGTGAAATGATTTATTTTAGGACGATGAATAACTGTGCACTACACATAAAGGGAGCAAGCAGTGCACGGTTGTGCCTTCTGTAATATACAGTTTGTATATTTATGAAGATGTCATCTTTGGGAAGTGCTTTATCCTTATCAGGGTTGAGGTAGATCTGAGGCCTAACTTAGGTATGATATGCTAGTCCACTGCAGGCCATCAAACACATGTACATTCACACCTAGGAGCAGGTCATCATAGACATTTCACCTACAGTATATGCATGTTTTTGTGAGGCGGGAGAAGGAAACTAAAACAGACGGAGAGAGAAAATGTGAATTTCTAAACACAGACAAAATTCTGTTGCACCACAGTGCCACCTATTGACCAGTAATAATATATACAGGTTTAAAACACAGTAAGTACATCAGAAAAACCAATTTACAGTATTCACATGGTAATGCAGATTGTTAGATTGTATTTTAATTTACCCTTTATTACCCCTTTCAGGAGCAGGAATCAGATAAATCACCCAGCTAGGATACTGACTCATCAGCCATAAAGAATTTAAATAAGATAAGATATACCTTTATTTGTCCCAATCCCTTTATTCGACCCTCTAACTAAATAGTTAGGATAGGGAAGATTTTTCATTGTTTTATTATAATTTATTTTCCACCAAATATGGAGCATTGATAATACAGTTATATGAAATAATATATATTTTTTCATACTCCTTAGCAATCCCTATAGGGTACTATCTACTACTACTAAAGTAGTACTAATAAAGATATCTATCTATCTATCTATCTATCTATCTATCTATATATCTATCTATCAAATTAATAATAATAATAATAATAATAATAGCAGTCTCTAAAGGGTACTATTACTTGAAGAAGTTAACATAGATCTCAGTGGTCCCTCAAAGAACAGCAGAGCTGAGCAACAAGCCAGGGTCTTCTAATATGAGGTCACATTAGGCTTGTTTAGGCCCTGGCCAATACAAAAACAGGCAGTGTTTTTTTCTCATGTTTTTAGTTTGAGCACACACTAAAAATGACAAAAAGAGGATCATCTTTTAGACACATCTTAAAAGTGACTCATATAAAATAGTTCTTGTTTAATGTACCTATGCCAGCAATATACTGACTTGGTTTTGCTTTTTTTTTCTTGACAGGGTCGAGTCCGGCTCTCCTTCAAGCGCCGACCACCCACTCGCCTGCACCGCAAGTCAGCAGATGAAGAAGGGGTTCCAGACACACCTGATGAAAACAGGCCTCCAGCTGATCTGCTGAGTCCTGATAACAGCCCTGACAAGAATGGCAATACTAAGGATGCACTGGTTGTTCCTCCAGAGGAAACACATGAGAGCCAGGAAAACTCCATTCCTCTCATAACTATACAAGACACAGAGCTGCAGGAAGAACATAATGATGTGACCAAGGACAATGAAGGGACTGAAGATACTGAGGGGGAGAACAAGAAAGAGGTAGCTGAGGAAGAGAGCTCAGGAAATCCTGACACTTCAGAATCTGTGGACAACCAACAAGATGAAAAGGCACTCGAGGAACACAACGCAGAGGAGCCAGACGAATCAAGAAAAGAAGCAGAAACTTCAGGAGAATCTACTGAAGAGAACATGGATGCAGAGGTAATAATTTCATACTAATGATACATGAAGATGCATCATGAAAGAATCCATAACCACACAATGTTTTATGTAGAGGAGCTTTCAGTTATGTTAGAGCCTTGGCTGGAGATAGCACCATGAGATAGATAGATAAATAGTTTAACCTTGTTTTTAACATATTTTCTTTAGTTCTCTGAACTTTAGCAAAAGCTTCTTTTTTTTTTTTTTAACAAAAGACAAAATCTAATTTGTTTCTTACATACTGATTATACACATTAGTGAATTCTGTGTAACCAAATCCAAATCCAGTTTGGTTAGTCAGTCTGCAGTTTGCATACCTACAATGGTCGTCATAGTGACGTAATGTGAATAGTGCAGGGTAGGCAAATACTGACTACAGTGCCAACATGCCACTTGTACACTGGGCAATGCTTTATAAAATGATATTAAAAGATAATTTCCAGCCATTTTAAACAATACCAACAAACACGGAGGCTTCCACTCACGTCCTTTTTTTTGTGTTGTTTTTGTCTCTGGTAGTTGTTCTTATTGTATATTTGTCATGTCAAGTAGCATCATGCTGAGTTCACCACATGAAATGAAAAGTCTGAAGAACAAAATCTAAATTGACCTACACTGTCTGAAACACAGTTTAAGAAACCACAACTGATCCTTTTTATCTCATAGAATGAAATAAATCCATTTATATTTCTAATATGCAGTAAGTCAATAACTCTTTCTTAAACAAATATGTCTTCAGATGTATTCTGTGATCATGGAAAAAGATTAATTATTGACCTGTGATCAGAGATCATTGAAACATGTGGTGAAGTTGCATCATAGAAAGAACACATTTTTACACGTGGTTACATTTGGTAGGGAGCTTAAGGACAGACTTTGGAGCAATGGAAAAGGGCCATGTGGTTTAATGAGTCCAGATTGACCCAAAGAGATGGGTAAGAAGGGAAGCGCATGAAGCGATACACACATCATGCATAGGGATCACTGTACAAACCTCTGGAGGGAGTGTTATGATCTGGGGTTCCTTAAGTTGGTCATTCCACCTTAACCCAGATAAAGGTAAAAGTCTTTGGAATATTCTGTGGGAGATTTCATGGACTGGTTCAACTCTCCTGTCATCTATACAAGATCTTATATAGAAATATACTGCATGTTATAACATTGCATACGTTTGTTGCAACAATGCCATGGTGAAAAAGCTAAAGGTGATTGAGTGAAATATTTATATGGCTGAGCAGAGTATAGTATATGACCACTATTGGTGATTTTTTTAGCAGCATTTGTTTAAAAAAAGTTGAAATGTTCTGAATGAATGAAAAATATATCTGGAAGAAGAAGAGTGAGATTCCTTGCATTTACGTATAACATAGGTTAAGCCATGTAGCTTGTGATTTTCAGATTTTAAATGAATCCATTTTCTTCCAGGATCAAGATCCGGATCAAGCTTCTGCAGACTGAGATGGATAAACATATAGCTGTGAAAGGTGGAGAGTGCAGTGGAGGACATCTACCAGAGGAAGAACACGGACCAAATGCAGAGAGTTATAATTTATAACAGTGGACCTGAATTTATGCTCTAAGCCTATGCATTCCAAAGAACAGTGCAGCCACTACCACAGCCGTTAACAAGCCCTACATGGTTGACCATCCAACGGTGGCCAGGAATGTCACAATATGAGCAGAAAACAAAATGTGCATTAAATTTGGGGAGGTTATAAACCTTTTCTGATCTTTTCCCTTCTCTTTTTGGATCATGTCACCAGTGTACACTTTAGAAACTCTCTGTTTCTGATATTGTGTAGCTTAAAAAAGTAGTCTTTAAACTGTTAATAAAATGCAATGGCATGAGAGTGGTGAAGAAATTGTTAAGGAGAATGATCTTACTAGCACCTCTTACTAAACCTCAAATGCTATGCAAAGTATATAATGATTTTTTTTTTTCTTTAGGTGACAAAGCATCCTTAACTATGCAAACAATCCTTCAGGAAAACTTTTTAACCTTGATAATTTTCTGTAAAAAATTTTATGTGACTGTAAACGTTTGTTTGGATATCAATATACCTTGAATTGCAATTTCATGTTATTATTGATGACACAATGGTAGCAAAAATGCTCCCATTAAATTTCAACACATACTTTATTCAATTTAAGGAATAGCCTAACAAACTTTTATATGAAATGAATGCACACCTACTGATCAAAATCCAATCAGATTTAAGAATTCAACAGCACTGTGATACAAATAAAAATATTAACAGATATTTTATTTTTTTAAACTGTTGTTACCACAAGCTCTTGAGTTTGAGTCCCAGACCAACTAGAAATCCACCTTCAGCTGTTCAGCTCTATGGATTGGATTGGACATGGAGGCTAAAATTGTGTGTCAGATGAAAACATGTAAATTGCTTGGTTTTTAGTACTGGCCTGTAATTCTTCTTTGAAAATAACATGTGGAGTTAATGAACACAATGTGAAAATGCTTCTTTAAATGTGAAGCACTCTGCAGTGTTCACAAGGGGGCAGTCTAGCAACGATTCATGAATACTGTACCTAAAACTCCTTCCACTTAATAAAAAATGATTGCAATTGTATCGATATGAATCCATATTGATAATTAATTCATTGTAATTAATCAATATAACATTACACACATACACACATTATGGTCCGATTTAATTCACCTGCACAAATAAGAATTAATCATTATAAAATTGTTATTTATGAGAGTTGACAAAGTTTTGTTTGATCTTCGCAAAACTAATTTCACCTTGTAAAATCTACCATGGTTTCAATCAGTAATCTGACCTTTTGATACCTAGAAACTTTCTCTGCAGTTTCTGAGCCACTCCTTCCTTTCTTCTTCCTTTCCAGATAAACTCCCTTCTAATGAGGAATGACAATAAAAGTGCTCACGTACAAGATTTGTGTATTAACTTGAATTAGTTATACCCTTATAGACTTACCTAGAAGAAGCCAACTGAAAGCCAAGATCAACTGATTAAACCGGTAGTATTGTGTGCGTCTCCTGCTTGATTAGAATGAAAACCTGAGCCCAAACACCCACTCTTTGCAGATAAGATGGACATAAGATTCTCTGTCACTTTTCTGAATCCCATTCCTTACACCAGGGCTTTGAGCCTTCTAGAACTGGAATTGATGACAGCTGCTGCAGTCCTGACATGAAAACAGCCCTTTATGACTCAACATGGTTATATTGGAGCGGGGAAAATACCAAAATCGAAACTGGCCAGGGATAATCCAGGAGCAGGGCTAGGACACTTATTTAATAAATTGGATCTGTATGTCATTAGTGATAGTCCCTCAGGGTTAGAGTAAAGTCTTATGATTTTTTTGCTCTAACATACTTGCTTAGTAAAGCCAGTAGTTAACTAGTAGCTGAATGTCCTTATATGAAGACATGACATTTTCTCCACATCGAGAGGAGCCAGTTTAAGTGGTAAGGACACCTCATAAGGATGTCCCCTTGTCAATTATGTTGGAGGTGTACTAGTCACGGCTCGGGGCTGACCCGGGTAAGTGGAGGGATTATATCTTGGCTAGTCTGGGAGCAGTTAGGGGTCCCCCAGGAGGAGCTGGAGAAAGTTGTTGGAGACAGGGATGTCTGAGCATCTCTGCTTCTTCTGCTACCACCACAACTCTGAATTGGACCAAGTGATATAGATAATGAATGGATGGAGGGAGACATTGTCTATATATATCCTTGTAAAGGCCTCATGTGAGGACTGTTAGGTATGATTCTATTGTCAAACTTCTTCCTGTTTGAAGGCATTGCAATCATAGTTATGAGTTGGTAGTAAAGAGAAACAGTGAGGGGAAATTGCAACATACACAAAAGTGTCTGAGCCTCGGGAGGTTAAAATAAGTGTCTTTTGCTGTTCACATATCCTGTCGAAAACGTGAGCTCAATCGAACACCACAATACTATATTTCCAGTACAACTTGGCAACTCATTCTCTTCAAGCAAAGAATTCATCAGGATGTGACTTAAATCTGGCTCTTTGGGATTGAAATTGAAGATCCAGATACTTTAGAACATTTTTATTACAATATGTGTAATTTTATGAGTATTTATAAGTTGCAGTTGTATTTATTCAAAAAAAACTTTTAAAGGCCACATTAAATTCAATTCAGTTCAATTAAATTTTGTTTATATAGTGCGGGCACTGGTGGCTCAGTGATAGGTGTTTCGTCTGCCCTGCGGAAGGTGCGGGTTCGATTCCCAGCCAGTGCCCAAACCCCAGCCACTAGATGCAGTGCCGGTCCCCAGC
>JAOVVB010000050.1:17754083-17777184 GCA_028570985.1 Heterobranchus longifilis | reverse complement strand
TTTTGTTTGTACAAATCATTCTTTAAATAATAAAAAAAACATATTATAGCGTTCTTGACTTTGCTCCTTGTTTCAACGTTGTAAAGTTAGTTCGTTCATATAATTAAAGTAGCTCGTGGTAGGGGAAGCTAGCCAGCTAGCAAGCTGTGCATAATGGCAGACGCAGACAAAGATGACATAATGAATTTTATGATGAATGCCTAATATGAGCTTCCCCTGTTTCAAAAGCTAGCAGCCGCCACTGGGAGTCTAATTAAATCTGCTAAACTACCCAAGAGGAATTAAGATAGCATAAGCTTAAGCCATGCATACCCAGTTTTATAACTGCTTATAGAATTATAAATCTTATGATAGCTGTCTCTGATCAGTTAGGCTGAATCTAAAAGAAAGGATCTTTGCACATTGTTCACAAGGTTCACATGTGGCATAAGTAAATCACATGGACATTTTGTGGAAAGCCCTGTTTTATCAAGAACCACGTTGTTTTCATCCATGTGTAATCATAAAGGTCTAAGGCCACACATTTCACATTAGCTAACCATTTGTCTTTAGCTGATAATGCACGTGGGTGCCAGTTTTTATGCTGGCAAATCTGTAAATCAAACAGTAATATTTCAGAACACCAAAAAGCAAATATTTTTTTATCATTGCATGCAATATTATTAATGCCAAAAGTGATTGCATGGCAGAATAAAATCTACCAGTCTGGTCGGTATCGACCTGCAAAGTGCTGTCAAATCTGAATTAAACTTAAATGTGCAGTAAAATGCTAAACTTCAAATAAATTTGTGCATAGCATCAGAGCTATATTCAGTTACTGTGCACCTATAAAGCGCATCTATACAGTACAGTATATAGAATTGGTAAAAGGGCAGAGGAGACGTTACTGTGAAGGAGGTGTTTCAGGCATTACCTTCCTCTGAGACTTCATTGATGATTAAACACACTTTAATTAAACTTCACTTAATAAGTAATAAGGTAAAGGTTGTGCAGGGGCTTAGTGCTTAGCAATGTCGCCTTGCAGCTCCAGGGTTGAGGGTTTGAATTGCAGCTCTGGTCCAGTGTGTGTAGAGTTTGCATGATCTCCCTGTGCTTGGTGGGTTTCCTCCTATAGTTCAAAGACATGTACAAGTAATAGGTTGACCCCAAGAAGCCTATACTGTGGGATTGGGTGCATTTTTTTGTGTGCTTGTGGCCTGTGATGGGACCCCAACCTGGGTGTACCCCAGCTTGTTCCCCTTTGTTCCCTGGGATAGGCTCCAGGCGCTCTGCAACCCCTACACAGGATAAGTGGTATAAAGAACATATGAATGAATAATGAAATAACTGCAGGATTGTTAAAAAGTAAATGACAACACTGTAAAGGACATGAGCTAGACCACACAAGTTACTCACACTCACTCACTCATCATCTATACCGCTTTATTCTGTACACAGGGTTGCGGGGGGCCTGGAGCCCAACCCTGGAGACTTGAGACAGGGTACACTCTGGACAGGGTGTCAATCCATCTCAGGGCACACACACATACAGTACACACACTATGGGCAATTTGGGGGCACCAATTAGCCTAATGTGCATGTCTTTGGACCGTGGGAGGAAACCGGAGCACCCGGAGGAAACCCACCAAGTAGGGGGGAACATGTGAACTCCATGCACACGGACAGGAATCGAACCCAGACCTCGGGAGTACACCACTATGCCACCCCCACACAAGGCAATTATATAGAATTTGCTTTGCATTAATGCTTCTAAGAGTATTTTATAACCATTTTTTTTTGGCTCTTTAAAGATCATTTTTAAATGTTCAGGCCTTGCCATAAACAATGTTACCAAGTAAGAACACTGTAGCATTTATTTATATGTTCAGCCTTTAGCAACCACATAATCCTGGTCAGCGTCACTTTGAAACACTATTTTTGAGAAGTGAGAGGACTTTGAGGAAACTCATGCACACATAAAGAGAACAGCAAAACTCCCACAATAACCTAAGGTCAGAGTCGAATCCAAGAACCTACAGTAGCTTTGAGCTCTGAAGCAGTAAAGATATCTGCTGTACTACCCAAATACCATTCAGACATTTTCCAAACATTTTCCTGAAAGCTCTATAGTACTTAAAAGACCGTATCTATAGTACTAGCATTTTTGATGTCCTAGTAACATTTTAGTACATCTTCTTCAGTATCATTGTTGCCTGTCCTGTTAAAGATCACTGGTACAGTATAGTCTGTATTAGTCTTTATGTTGTCTTTTGCCTTTCTAGTGGCTGTATGAGTCAGTCTGTCTTCTATCACATAACATTAATGTTCACATGCTTATCTCATATGAAATTTTGGTATATAACGATCAAACCTGTTTTTTTCTGTCCACCTCTGGAAATGTGTATAGGACGTATTGGAGGGCATACTGTATATTATACTATATAATTACTAAGCAAACGCAGAAGGAAAATCTTTGGTTTCTTGCCATAAGTTCACTTAAAGGGAACCTCATCCATAGGGCGTTCACAAATCAGGGTACTTTCAGTGTCAGATCCCAAGCTCTGGATAAAATGGAGAGGGTTGTGTCAGGAAGAAATGAACATACAGTAAGGATGGCTGGATGGGAGAGCTCCAATGGGAGTAGCCAAAAGAAGATGAAGAAAAGACCAAGTATAACAAGGTAAACATTTCAGCTGAGGCTGTGATCAGTAGATGATTTGCTGAAGAGCATGGTCTGATGTGAAGCATTACATTAGGTTCATTGACCTACAGAAGGCCTTGATGGCTTTCACCAGCCAAATGCCCTTGAAATCAAAAAGTAAACCTGAAAACAAACAACGAACAGTTGTTGCTACAGTACATCTTAGGACAAGCCAACATGTTCCTGTCTTATCTGATTTTCACAACTTTGCTGAATGCCCTTTTCTGTCTAACACACTATTTAAGAACATCTCCTGCTGCGCTATCATTGCACTCAGATCTGTTCTGCCTCAACAACACCTTCCCAGAGAGATCACAGGAGCTGCCAGAATTGTCAAGATCAACCATGCAGTGTGAAGAGACCAGGCTAATGAAAAACTCCTTGCTGCTTGCACTGAAACGCTACAGCAGTGCAGTGAATGACATGGAACAGACCATCCTGCTGCCCAGCATGCTGAGAGATGTCCCGTCTGAACACGACATGGACTGCGAGAGTGTCACCAACAGCAAGGACCTGTACGAGTACTATCACATGCTGAAAGTGATCAGGAACACTGTGGAGTGCGGACTGGTCCACCACGATGTTGGAGACCAGAAGATTCTGCACAAAAGCCTGGAACCACTGCTGGAGGTCGATCCAGAGGCGTTCTTCTATTTCCATCTGAGAGGACTGTTCTCCGTCATGGGTACACTCACCAAGAAATCACAGGACCTTACAGATAAATACCTGGACATTGTGGGCACCGTAAATTAGATCTTTACTGCTCAGACAACTGTCCATACGTCTGACCATCTTTCAGGAACTTTCAAAATCAAAGGTGTACCTTATGACATCATTTTTAAATGAAATCTAAAATGTCAATTTATTGAAGATCTGCTTATAAATTAGTGTTAAATGCAATTAAATTATTGTTGCCACTTTATTAACTGGTTTATTCTGTTCATTCAGCTCAGAGGGAAAAGTTTGTAAAACTACACATACTGTAGCCTATAAAAAGGCAGAAGACCACCAGATTCTGTGACTGGTTGAAATCGTATACACATAGATAAATAATACACACACACACACACACACACACACACACACAATGTGTAATTCAGTATAGTGTAGTGTGTAATTCAGTAGTTCAATTTAGAGAATGAAACTGAAGTGCTGAAGGCCGCTACCATAGCAACATGGACTTCCATAACACCTCAGCAGTGCCACAGACTGGCCTTCATGCCACGCTGCAGTAATTCATGCATTCAAGGGAGCCTCGACTAAGTATTGAGAGCTGTATATGTTCATACTTAGTAGTCCAACATTAATGCATTAAAAAGAATATTAGTCCTAAGTAATATTCACATTTTCTGAGATACTAAATTCATTAGCTGTAAGCCATAATCATCAAAATATCAAAAAAGAAATAAACATATGAAATGTATCAGTCTGTGTGTAATGAATCTATATAATGAGTTTCACTTTTTGAATAGAATTACTGAAATTAATCAACTTTTCGATGATATTCTAATTTATTGATTGTATGTGTGTGTATACACACACAATTTTGTTCATGTGATAGCCCAACAAAAAATATTTGAACACATATTTTTATAAATATTTTATATATTTTTATTTTTGTAAAGTGGTAGGAAAATGATAATTTAAATTTTTTTAAAGTACTTTAATTAAAAATATTTTTATTAATTACTTTTTTCTTAAAAAACAAACTTTCCGGTGTAGTGGTTAGCACTGTCGCCCTGCACCTCCAGGATCTGGTTCGATTCCTGTCTCTGTGTGTGGAGTTTGCGTGTTCTCCCCGTGCTTGGTGGGTTTCCTCCGGGTACTACGGTTTCCTCCCACAGTCCAAAGATATGCAGATTAGGCTAACTGGCATTCCCAAATTGTCCGTAGTGTGTGTGTGTGCCCTGCGATGGATTGGCACCTTGTGCCCTAAGCCTCCTGAGATAGGCTCCAGGTCCCCATGACCTTGAATGCAGGTTAAAGCGATATAGAAGATGAGTGAGTGAGAGTGAGTAAGTGAACCCCAACAGATTTGAGACTTGGATTGACTTGGATTGTTCTCCACAAGTTGGCATTGATTGTGTTATGAGGACAGTTAAAGTTTTGGAAGCTGATCTGTTTGCATAAAGTGCACAAACGAGGACTTGAGACTTAGGACATGAGCTGGACAGGCTAAAGTACTGCAGCATTGCTCACTTTTATCGGAGATGAAGTGAGGTTTAATGCCCTCTAGTGTCATTAATGGCATGGTGGTTAATGTAAGAAACCTAATTGACAGGTAAAGTGAATATACACATTCATTCACTTTCTATACCAATTATGCTGTACAGGCAACAGAACATTTGTACTTCTCATAATACATTATTTGAATCTGTGAAAATTTGAACCTTTCATTTTACATTTAGGCATTTGGCATAAGACTCCCTTATCCAGAGCGACTTATATTTTTATCTCATTATACATCTGAGTTTTAGGGTTAAGGGCCTTGGTCTCAAGGGCCCAACAGTGGTAACTTGGTGGTTGTGGGATTTGAACCTGGGACCTTCTGAACCACTTCTGAGTGCCTTAACCACTGCAAACGTGAAAAACAAAAAACTGAAATATGCAGCTTGTGCATTTTAAATTCTTTAATCAAATATTAGAAACAAAATAATGAATAAATCATGTCTTATACAGTTTAATAACGTGGTAGATTGAAGAGGGCTTCCACAAATATTCTTCGAGTCTGTGAAAAGCAGCTTTTCTCAGCGGATTGGGTGGAACGGCTCTACGATCTCTGAGAAAGTCTTCTTATCTGGAGAAACAGTGATCACAGTCATGAGTAACAATTACATTCAATCATTACTGCGTGTCTTGAAATGGAAACAGATGTTGAACAAATGGCCGTTTCAGTTTTTTTTTTTGTTTAACATTTAAATATGTGGAATATTTTCTCTGTCATTACCTGTCTCTGAAAACTCTACAGGGTGCATTCGGATGTATTCTTTCATATCTCTGTCCAGCTTAGCGTATTTGTAATTTTCAACCTTGGTTAAATGGTAGCCGAGGACCCAGCCGATGGTTATGAACAATGCCTGTCGGTGAACACCTTCAAACACACACAATATCAAATCGTTATATTAAAGATCGCCATATCGCTTTTAAAGAATTGCATGAATTGTAGATCTCTCACTGAAACACACCAGATAATGTTCCCAATAATTAGTAAAAGGCCAGAGTGAAGCAAATAAAGACAGGAAAATGCTATAACATGCATTTTTCTATGTTTAAACTGTAAGTATTATCATCTGATACTCAAATACGAAAACATTATAAGATAATGGGTGTTCAAGTCATACAGGTCACTTCTCATGAATGAAGGCAAAAAACCGATTGACATTTACAGAATTCTTCAAACACACTAGGGGATGTGACTCAGTCGCAGTAAACGTTGCAACCATTTTAAAGAAGGCTGTACTTCTGTGAATGATGATCCTGGACAAGAGAGTTTTTACTTTCCTAACTGCGCTCCGTTATTCTGCACAATCAAAAGTCCCAGTTTGAACACTCCTCCCATATTTTAGGTTTAAACAATTTCAAATATTGTATGGCAATTCCACAACATTATTTATGCTGGTTTTATTGCAACTCGTGCAGCACAGCTGATTAAATACACTATACAGCCACAAGTATGCGGACACCTGATCTCTAAACTGTTTCAACCAAGTCTGAAGCCCACAAGTGACTACAATGGTCTTCACATGCTGTAGAAATAAAATTTCCCCTCACTAGAACTAAAGAGCCCAAACCTGTTCCAGCATGACAGTGCCCCTGTACACAAAGCTATCTCCATAACACATAATTTAGTGAGGCTGGTGTGTGGAAAACCTCCAGTGTCCTGCCCAGATCCCCGACCTCACCCTTTGGGATAAACTGAATCGCTGAGCTAGGCTTCCTTATCTGACCTCAGATCCTGACATCACTGCTGCACTTGTGGTGAAATAAACTAACTAACTAACAAAACAAAAAAACCCACAGCCACATTCAAGCACTAGTGGAAACTCTTCCCATGGAGAGTGGAGGTTATTACAACAGTAATAAGAAACTATATCTGGATTTGCATGTTCAAAAAGCATATACGAGTATGAATGTCAAGTGTCTACAAACATCTGCTTATAGATTGTGTAAAACACTGCATAGTAATGGCACTGTAATGATGATCTTAAAATATAACTGAAGCCGTGGCTTGGGTTGTTAAAGAAAAGTTCTTCTGGTATAAATCACAATTAAATAATCATAACGTTATAAAAATAATTAAAATTCCAATGTAAACAAACTTTTCTGCGTTGACCTTTCTGCAACAATGTGTATCCACTGACAAGTTTTTTTTGTGAGGAGAAATAAGCAGAAGCTGCACAGCACCAGACTCTCTGATTTCTGAGATATCGAGGTGACATCTGGTGCTGAAGGCTTATGTATTTTATTAAGGTTTTTAATATGGCCTTCTGAAGCCAAATTCTGAATCCATTCCTACTAACGTCTTGCATTTACAAAAAAAAAAAAAAAACTTCCAGACGGGAGAACTCATGTTGCCACTGGTAAGCTCCGCTCTGCTGTTGTTTACCTGTGCGCCGTGCATGCACTGCATGGCGCACAGGTAAACATGACTTTTTCATTTATATGTGAAAAAGTCGCACGAGTAATTTCCGTCAAGTGATCGGCTTTTTTGATTTGTAGCCAATATCGGCCGATCATGATCGGTGGCCGATCAATCGGAACATCACTAATGATATGCAGTGATTTTTTTTAACAACTGCCCATGACCTACGATTTAAAAAGACAATAGAGTATTCAAATAAAGTATACACAATAGTAATAAAAATATAGTAAGAACATAGTAATAAAAAATAAAAAATAAAAACTGTACAATTGTAAAAACTGTTTTTGCACAATTTATGTACAAGTAATAAAATTGAATAAAAATGGAATTGAAAGGGAAATGTCCAGTCATGAGCATAACAGCATAACAGTGTGCAAAGTATCGAGCAAATGAGTGTTACATTCTAACAACCTGTTTCTGATTGGCTCGTTTCGATGCTCTCCATGTCTCTTAATGCATACATGTCTAATGTCTAATGCTAGTGTCTAATGCTATTTGTTATTTTTTATTAATTATTGTTAACATTCTTTTTATGCTCAAAAGTTATTCAATTTAAGGCTTCTAAAATTAGGTAAAGTGACCTTTTTTGTTAAAAGAGTTGAAAGTCCTGAGTACACAGCGAATGACAATGAAGAAACTCGGGTGCAAAACATCACAAATTTACCAACTTAAACCACTTGCACATTTTAGTTGGTCTCCACCAAGGTTCAAAATCAGCTGTTTAACACCAACTTTTATAATATTCTGCTTGACATAAAAAAATAAAAATAAAATAAAAGCCCTCATGAAAAAAATGGGCTGTTTGCATTAAAAGCATCTCATACCTGCTGTAAAATAAAGAGCTGGATTAATGTTGCTTTGAGACTGTCTTTTGTAGTTAGTGGTTCAGGGACTCGTGTGGAATTCGATGGCATCATGATTTTTTTTTCTTCTATTATTTATACCACCAAGAAAAACCAGGTTCAGATTTGGTCAGTGGCACAGCTTGCACCAAGATGATATCCCAACCCTCCAAATCAACAAAGAAACACATGGGCCGTGTTTTTAAATAAATGTCACAGAGTCCTTTGAATGTTACAGAAAACCTGAGAAAGAGAAACTTCCAAATGCACAACCTGAAAAATGTTCTGTATGGGGGAGTGGACCAAAATAAACTCAAACATGGTGAGATCTTACAGGGACACACACAAAGTACTGTAATTCATTTCAGTGCAGGAAAGAGTTACTGTACAACATCCCTGTAGCATGAGCTAAAATTATTTATTGATTACTATTTAAAATTGTTTATTAGCTTTCGCTCACTTTTATTAAGGGTGTCAGTAATTCTGGAGGGCACATAAGACACAGCACAAAAAGCAATTAAACTACCACAAAATTAATATTAGACCAGAAGACAGATATAGCCAGAAATAACTAGACGAACATTTTATGTCACACGGAGATCAAGAGGATGCAAACTTTTGCACTAAACTGTCTACTGTAACAGAAGCATACACTGAATAACCTTGCATCCTTGACCTTTAAGATAAAGCACATATCTGAAACACTACATGAAAATACACTGCCTGGCCAAAAAAAGTGTTGAACACTCAAAGATTTCAGTCTCATCCATCTTTGATTACAGCGTGGCGTGTGTGAGAATACTTCCTGTGAGAATCTGTCTGTGAGAATAATTTGAATCCTGGAACATGTGTTTGCCATCAGGTAAGAAAATGTCCATGGATGTGATAAACTGGTCATTCAGTACACTCAGGTCATCCGCTGACTTTATTTAATTGCCACTGCACTACTGAGCCTACCTGTCCAACTGGAGCAGAGACAATTCTTGATTCCTGATGGACCTAGCACTCTGGTATAGGGTCACTGTGATCTTTTTCCTTCGCTATGAAGCCTTTATTTCTGAATAACCTTACTAACAAGTGGTTTTCTTATGGAGACACAGCTGTTTAGTCCCAATCCTGTGAGTTCTCATCACATTGTGTGTGGAAGTGCTCTTCCTTTCACTATTAAACATAGCGGTCACTGTGTTTTTTTTGGTTTGTTTGTTTGTTTTGTTAATCATGGAGTTTAAGTGATCTCCATACATCATTTATTTCTGACCACATTTCTTCAGCACAATCCTGACAGGTATTAATAACGAATTGGACAAGGCAGTTCTTTACCGACTTGCAGTAATTTCAGAAATGCAGGCGAATAATTTGCCCTTTCTGAAGTGGTGACTTCTTTTTGGCCAGAAGCTTTAGTTATTAGCATGAGCTATTAGCATAGCTAACGTTAGCTGGCTAGCCTGCCACACACTCACCCGCTTTAATCGCAGGTCTCCGGTTAATGGCGTTATGCAGCATCGCTGTGGCCCAGCCGGTAAACCCGAGCCATATCGAGTTCCTGTTTACGATCCCCGGCGGAGGGAGATTTTTTGCCTCATCGTGGAGAAGCCCCATGTCCCCTTAGCACATCACCTCTCACAGCTAACCAAGGACAATGTTTAGACTGTGGTGCAGTATATGTAGTCCGTCCGGGAAAACACGGCGCTCCGTCAAAGGTTCCGGATACTTGTAAAAAAAAATTGAATAAATTCAGTGTAAGCATAAAGTCTTTTTCTGATTTTAAACATAAATTATACTAGACCTTAAACCTATATTAAAATAAAAATCTGTTTTATTGCTTATTTAAAGGGTAATTATTATTTTTAAATTCTTCCTCCATAGAACCATGTCTGTATTCCCTTGACCTGTAAGTGGGGGAGATCACAAGAAACTTATCCAAGTTGTTAATGTTTGTAATTATGATTGTAATTAATAAATTAATACATCGTACCCTGTACAGGGTCTGCGGGTGGGGTGGGGGGATAATTTTGGGACCGCAAATTATGCTAATCTGCATACCTTTGACCTATGGGAGGAAACAGGAGTACCCAGAGGAAACCCACCACAGACAGGAAGAACATGCAAATTCCATGCACACAGAACAGAGGCGGGAATCGAACGCTCAACCCTGGAGGTGCAAAGCGACAGTGCTAACAACTAAGCAACTATGCCGCCTTGTGATTCAATGAGTTTAATCTAAAATTTAATTATTTTAAAAAACAATATCTTTTTTTGCTTGAATATTGATTATACAATTATAAGTAGATTTGTATATAGTAGAACAAAATGTGTAATATTTAGGGTCAGGTTTGCATGGTAAAACAGTGTGCTGAATATGGATATGAACATTACATTTATTTATACCATGTAAACTTCACACATCCATCCATCCATCATAGAACCTCTGTAGTCCAACTGAGGACCGTGGAATCCAACGGTAATTACCACTGTAATTATTCCCATTTTACGACAGTGTTAGGACCTTTGGTCAACTAACTTCACACATCCATCCATCCATCCATCATAGAACCTCTGTAGTCCAACTGAGGACAGTGGAATCCAATGGTATTTACCACTGTAATTATTCCCATTTTATGACAGTGTTAGGACCTCTGGTCAACTTTACATGTTGCATTTACACACTGAGGGCAATTGTCTGTAGTGTGTGAATGAATGTGTGCGTGGGATGGATTGGCACCCCACCCAGGGTGTACCCCACTTTGTGTCCTAAGTCTCCTGGGAAAAGCTCCAGGGCCCCGTGACTCTGTATACAGGATGAAGTGTTATAGACAATGAAGCTAATTTGCATGTCTTTGCACTGTGGGAGAAACTGTGAAACTGGAGTACCCATAGGAAACCCACCAAGCACGGGGAGAACACGCAAACTCCATGCACACAGACCCGAAGTGGGAATCGAACTTGGCCCCTGGAGGTGCAAGACGACGGTGCTAACCACTGTGACGCCAAAGTGCACACAAGGCTATTATAATACCAAAAGTCGTTATGACAATATCATATTAAATTCCTTTAAATCAAATTAAAATCAAAAGGCTAACCATATTCAGGGTTGCACCCCATCTCAAGCATGAGATATGGATCAGCACTTTTTTTCCGACTTCCTTCTCTATTCATAATTACTCTAATTATTAATTAAGGTGTTCTCCGCCTTGTGTTCACTGGGATAAAGACTTCTACACAGGATAACGATGGAAATGCGTGGATGAGAACGAGCTAACAGAAGTTAGTTTAAAGAGCCGTGCCAAGAGCTGCACTCCATCTCCCAGAGTTCAACGCGCGCTCCCTTTTCCCGTTTTGATCGGGTTTGCACCGTAGAGGCAATGATGTCATTGTAAAAAACGAAGGAAACTCTGCAATCCGAGGGAGCAGAAATCGAGGTTGAGGGAGGGAGCAGGTTTGTGCTCAGTCTTTTGCACGAGCCCTCAGGACAACCTGGATGCGTGTGGAGTAACATCTCGGTCGGGGTGAAGCCCCAGTACTCGGTAAGTGGAGATAGATCCTGTTTCAGTGAGCCGATCCATCACCTAGCGCATCTGATTTGAAGATGCTAGCTGGCTAGCAGAATCGCCGATTGCTTGCTGTTGTTTTCTCTCTCTCTCTCTCTCTCTCTCTCTCTTTTTCGTTCTACATATCATTCTGCCTGCAAGGTAAGGATCATTAACAACCAATAGCATCTTTGCATACGTAATTACAGTAAACCACAGTGCGGTCAGGATCATGGATTGTTTACCTTTCATCAGTCTTGAGATCAGAAGAGCGTCTGCTGTTGCTACATTGTTGCAAGATCACTAAACATCCATAGTGTTCACGTGCGGATGTATTTTCCATGTATTCTTCTATCCACATGCATGTTTCCAATAAAGATATTTTACTGCTTTCATATTTTTGCACTTCTGCAAATGGGTGTGTGTGTGTGTGTGTGTGTGTGTGTTGGCTTGGCAAACCATGCTAGGCCCCTTCTTCTTTATATTCCTTGTTTCATTATTGCAGTCTTTTCTGCATCCTTCCACATGCCTTGGCAACGACACCATTTACACACATGCACAGGATCGTCAGCTCATAGCAACATGACACACTGAAAAAAAAAAGAAAGAAAATGGTTTGCTCAATCTGATGGAGGCTGCTTCTTTGAAAATGGAATAATGCTCATTAATTAAACCCTACAGGGGTGCCATTTGTTATGCTTCCCTTTGTTATTGATGACCAAATCTTTGGAAATTACCCAAGTAAATTAAGTTGATTTGAAGTGTATTGTGTTGTGCTTTTAGCTGTTGAAATTGTCACATAGCAGCTTTACAATATTGCAAATGTTCATCCATCCATCCATCCATCCATCCATCTTTCTTCAGGAACAGTTTTTACCTGATCAGAGATTTTGTGAATCCAGATCTTATCCTCAGAAAAATTGTTGTAACCCTGAAAGGGATGGCAGTCCATCTCAGAGCAGATACATTTTCAGTCCTAATCAGTAACCCCACATCCATAATTTTTAGATGAACCCAGATCATCTTCTTGGTGACAGTTGGAATTATAAATCATTGTACTATACATGTGTACAGGAACAGTCAGTCAGTATTCTGATGAAACTACTATATGTCTAGTATGAGCACAGTATGGATTATACATGCAGATACAAATGTACAGTATCCAAATAATATCCACTGTAAATAATAAATACTGTATTGCACTAAAGGAAGGAGCAGCACATGAGTCATGACTGAATTCACATATATTGCACTTGGAAAATGGAAAAGAAAAAAGGCATTGCACAAATTATACAGTTATCAATATTGCACTTGAAGAGTGGTAAGGCGCAGTAGTATTGGTAAATGACTGTGGGAACAAGTTTTGTATTAATGTGATATTGTATCATTACAGAAAGTTACTACACACAGTATAACCGTTACAGAGAAGAGTTGTATGATTTTACAGCCATTGGTAGGAAAGATCTCTTGTGGCGCTCTGTAAAACATTTAGTAGTAATCAGTCTCTTGCTGAATTTGCTCCTCTGGTCGGAGAGCACACTTTATAGCGGATGGAAAGGATTGTTCAGGATTGATTGTATTTTGGACAGAATCCGCCTCTTTGCTACAAGCTCCATTCCTAGCACAGATCCAGCCCTTTTAATAACCTTGTTCAGTCTAATTTTGTCAGACACATTCATATTGTATCCCCAACAAACCACAGCATACAAAATGACACTAGACACAACAGATTCATAGAACATCAGGAGAATGGTGTTTTAGACAGTAAAGGACCTGAGCCTTCACAGAAAATACAACCTGCTCTGTCCTTTCTTGACCAGTCCAGTTAGTTGTCGAGATGAACTCCCAGATATTTATATTCTGAGACCATGTCCACCGTCTCCCCCTGGACAGATACAGGATTCACAGGGGTCTTACTTCTCCTGAAGTCTACCACCAGCCCCTTCGTTTTCCTGATGTTGAGTTGTAGGTGATTACGCTCACACCAGAAGACAAAGTCATCCACCACAAACTGGTACTCAGAAATGTCATCTTCCTAAATACATCCAACAACCACAGAGTCATCAGAGAACTTGATAAATACAGATGGCAAGTTATATCTAAATTCAGATGTGTAGAGGGTGAAAAGAAATGGAGACAGTAGAGTCCCCTTAGGAGCACCAGTGCCGCAGACCACTGTCTCGGACACACAGTTTTGTAATCGGACGTACTGGTGACTGGAGGTCGGGTATATGTGCATCTTCTTTAGTTTCTCCACCCCCAATCCTTACTGTGGTTCCAGGTTTGTAGAGGTGGGAGTAGGTCCGATGGAGCTGGTGTATCATGGCTAACAAAAAACAATAATAAATATAATATATTACATTGTATACCATATATTATACAGTATACCTCACACTGAAGTGATTGAGTTTAATACACTTTTCATATTCTGTATTTTTTTTCCAGATAATTGTGACCATGGAGGATTATGATTATCTCTTTAAAATAGTCCTGATAGGAAATGCAGGAGTGGGCAAAACCTGCCTCGTCCGGCGCTTCACTCAGGTCAGTGCTCTTATATCCGCACATGTTGTCCTAAAGCAAAAGGACACCAGAAATTCTAATTTGGATGGAAGTGGTAGAGTCCAGTTAACATTATACAGTTCATGTTAGTGTATCATGCTTACTGCTTGCTGTTATTTGGTTGGCTGTATCTGGTATGCAAGCAATTTAGCCAAATGATTGGGTTGAAATTTAAATTCCTAACTCAAGTAGAACTTCTCATTAGAGCATTTTCTTAACTATTTTTATGTTGGTAAAAGATTTACTGCATGTAGACTTCGGTTTTATTTTCTACCCCATCTTTATGGTTCTAGGGGTTGTTTCCACCCGGCCAGGGTGCCACGATCGGGGTGGATTTCATGATCAAAACTGTGGAAATAAAAGGGGTTAAAGTCAAGGTAGGTTCTTGGTACCTTATTTTAGACTTGGAGTACATTGATGAATACAGCATGCTGAATTCTAGTTGTGGTGCTGCATTTTACACATTTCTATATGAACCTTCTTTGGCATGTTTTTTAATATTTGAATAGTTAACTGCTATTAGATCTATTAGGCAGATTATTACATTCAGTTTGTGTATGCTAGGTTGAAAATTCACCACGCTCTCTTGTTTTCAATAAAGGCCAGATTGCTGTGACACGTTTGTACACAGATAACTTTTTGATGTCCTGCACTACTGTTTGGGTGTTGTTCCACGTTTCCAGTATTATTATTGTCATTTAATTCTCATGCTGTGAACGATTGATACAAGTGTATCATACCTTTCATTTTGGTCTGTGAGAGATGCCATATGGAGTACTATCTGGTTTCAGGGCTGATCAAGTCCTGATTCAGCTGATGGGTGGTGACGCTGATTTATTTTCTAATTTGTTCAGCTCCAGATCTGGGACACAGCAGGACAGGAGAGATTTCGCTCCATCACACAGAGTTACTACCGTAGTGCCAATGCACTCATCCTCACATATGACATCACCTGCGAGGATTCGTTCCGCTGCCTCCCGGAGTGGCTGCGGGAGATTGAGCAGTATGCCAATAACCAAGTAGTGACCATCTTAGTAGGTGGGCATTCAAGCTATTTAACTGTTTAAATCTACATGATTATCATGTCTATTCTATTTATGCTGCATTAAAAAAAAGGTGCATTGGAGAATTATTATGTTATTTCACACCATGCCATTATACATGGAGCAAGATTTTTTTTTAAAGTAAAATTTCAGCTTTCTGTGAACATTGTAACATAATATTATTAAAAATATTAAATCATTATTGTTGTAAATCTGAATAGATTTGGGGACATCACTCTCCTAGACATTTTTTCCTTAAAAGTTATATACTTTTCCATTAAAAGTATAAAGAACAACACATACTTAATAATAATAATAATAATAATAATGCAAATAAACCAGCACACCTTTTGCAAGATACTAGGGTTGCAAATTTTTCTTAACAAAAGTTTTAACATGTTAACAGTCAGTAATCATCTAATTAATAACTAATGATAAAAATGCATGTTTTTTCTTAAGTCATAATCTCATATAATGTATGTATAAATACATAAATTTAATTAAACGGAATAGAGTAAATCTGCCCTTGTTAATGTCCATATTAAAAAAGAAAGCCGCTAATATTCTGGACCGCCTAAAGTGCAACTGCGCCCTCCTGTGGTGTATTAGATATGGGTATAATTTGTTAGATCTGTTAACTATGGAGAAATATTATGCAAAACATTCAACTCCTAAAAAAGTTCTTTCTGATGATTAATATTTATTCATTAACATTCCTACAAGAGACATATTAAGTTCTGATCTGAACAATGCTGTGATCACATTGTTTATTTAACAACTTATATCATATTAACAGCATTTAACAGTATGTAATATGAATTGCAGTTGCGGTCATTACTAATAGTAGCTAAAATGGCTAGTCCGTTGGTTCATTGGAAGTAAGTTTCATATTTATGGCATGTAAACATGAGTGTGATTTCAGTGTGTGGGTTTTAAATTACCTTGTAATTTTCTCCACAGATTATTTAAATTTAGCCAAATGTGTCAAAATTCATCACAGCAATCAAAAGTATCTTGTTAATCGCTAACAACTATTGCAAATAAGGCTTCAAGAACACCATTTGAGATTCAGAAGGTTATAGAGATTTGAGATTGATCAATGTTACATAGAAACTGCACCACTGTGATTTTAATGCTTCAAGCTGGCACTCTAACTTGAAATGTATTTTCACTTAAAATGTCAGCTGCACAAGTAATTTAATATTATATAAATATAATATTAATATTTAATAACTAATATGGTTTAAGATTTATGGATTTAGATATATTTGTCTAACATGGATTAGGACAGAAGCAAGATCAGCTGTGATCTGAGGGTCTTTTTATGGACCTGTCCCATAGAAGATCTGTTGTGACCATTTGTCTGATGTTGTGAACAGGTAATAAGATCGACCTGGCTGAAAAGCGGGAGGTGCACAGACAGAGAGCTGAGGAATTTGCTGAAGCCCAGAGCATGCTCTATCTGGAGACATCTGCCAAAGAATCTGACAACGTGGAAAAACTCTTTCTGGATTTGGCCTGTGTACTGATTCGTGAAGCCAAGCAAAACACGTTGGACAATAACGATTCCGCGCCTATGCCTGGAGAAGGCAAGAACATCAATTACTTAAGCTGCTGCAACATTAATTAGGGATCTTGGCTGCTAATCTGGCAGTGGGTACTTTCCTGCCCAATGGAGTGCAAAAATTGTAGTTACTGTTGACGTCCCCGCGTAGACTCCTCTTTGCCATCACTATTGAGGTCTTGGAGGCTTTTTAACGCATGAGAACCTGGGAGTTTTTTTTTTTTTTTTATCTACTGACTCTACCACTAGAAAGTCAAGAGGAAAGGTATGTTGTCACCCCTGAGGAGAACCCAAGGGTACCAGATAGCTGGTATATTTTAAAGGTCAAACAATGAGTTTTTATACACTTTTAGTGCAACACTAAAGATGCGCAGGCCAATTTACATACTATACTGTATGAATGATACGAGCAAAAACACCAGCTGCAGGCTTGCTGTTTAAATTGTACAAAATGTGCATCGCATGTGATAACAAATATGAAATATGTGCATTATAGAACATCTTTATGTTCCAGATTCAAGCTCAAAATGTACTTTCACAAAGATGCTGATAAGAATTTTAATGTAGGACCAGTGTGTAGCTGGAAATTTTAGTCTTCGAGAGAATCTTAAACAATAGAAGGAGAGTATATGTGTATGTTATCAGTATATTATAGATTATCTGACATTTTTCCTGAAGGTAATTCCCTAATTGTTGCTTAGAAACATAATATCTTTTGTGCAGTTTCAGCTTGTTTTCATTTTAAATGCGTTCTATAAAGAGAGCTGCACTGCATAAATTATATCTCCAATGGGTTTGTATTTTAGCAGACGTAAGGTAAAATGTATAGGCACTTGAGTGAGCAAGATGTTGTTGAACTCAGCATATTTAAGGTTGACTGTAATTCAATGCATATTACAAAAAAAAAAAGCTCTTATGTGCTTTTCCAACGCACTTAGATACTTAAACTGTAATTTTTTTCAATGAGGGTATATATATATATATATATATACCTCATTAATGGAAATTATTTACACACAACGCTTTCCCCTAAAAACATTGCAGTCCATATATAATAAGACATTAATAGATGTTTTTGTTTGAAAAAATGTTTAGCTCTCTAAATGTTTAGATATGAAATGAAACGATGATGGTTGTGTTAACATGCACATTGTCAGCTTTATGAAACATCATTACCATGTTCCTATTGCTTTATATTGACTCCCTATGGTGGGCAAAGCTAACTGAAAAGTTACCAGTCTGCTCAGCTGGCATTTGGCAAGCTGTGTGCTGTTGTATTGTTAGTCCATGGATGTAAATTGTATTTCTGCTATTCTAGATGGCGTAGTTATAGTACATCTGGAGTTGTTTCTCTTGGACCAGATATAAAAAGCAATTCACTGATAACAAGCCATGATGAGGGTGAAAATCAGTGACAACCAAACATACAGTGTATTAAAACTGCTCTGTATATGGTTGGACAGCAGGTTGGATGGGGTGGATTAAAAAAAGGTAACGATCATGTATAAAATATGGTCATGGTAGTTTCATGGCTTGTATTAGAAGAACTGCTTATCTTTATTTAAAATGCATTATCCATTAACATCATTGACTGACTAAGATTACTACAAATGCCAGAATATTACTGGACAATGCCACTTATTATAGCAGCACGATGACAACATATGCACTGTTAATGCAAATATAAACCTTTTCAGTGTCTGACCCAGCTTCCACTGATGGTCTCTTTCATTTTTTGAAAAATCCCATTCACAAGCAGGAAGTCAAATTGGAGCAGAGCATCACTAGGGAATGTCCCAGGGGATATTGGCTAGGTTTTTATCTTTATTGTAGATTTCACACAGTGCTCAGCTGACAGATTCCTAAGTGCTATTTATGATCATTTTAATTTGATTGCGGTACTTTGTATGGCATATTTTTCAGCTTATATCACTTCAATTTGTCCTTGATTACACTTTCTTTAAGACATGGTCCGTAATGTTGCATAATGTTCAAGAAACAAATTAATCATGGCTAGGGACAGCCTGTCTCTTACCAACATCATCTCTGTCTATTTTATTTGTCTAGAAGGTTTTCCACATAGCAAAAGTTGGGAAAAAAACAATACACTTGACTGTTAAGTCCTGGGCATCTTTGATAAATGTTAACTATCCTTTTGGATATGATTATTCATTCTTCTTTATTGTTAGGCTACAGTACATTAAGTATGGGGACACAACCAAAAACGCCTAGAAAAGAATGCATAAGTGCATCCATATAAACTTTTGATTTTGCCCTTTACCTGCATTACTTTTTGAAAATTTAGCAGACATGTGGTATAAATTGCAATACTGAGCACCTGACAGTAAACTGTCCCATTACACATCTATCGTGCTGGAATTAAATGTCACTATTTTATAGATACTTTTGGCTGGTATATGTAATAGACGGAAAACTGTAGTACGTATATTTTAAGGTTATGCACACGTTTCTCACCACAATACTTACTTAATAATAAAACACATTAGCTTTTTTTTGTCTTGTGGAACTTTCTTGGTATGTCCTCATACTCGCTTCTGCCATGTAGACATGCAGCAGTTCTACACACATATATATATATATATTAGTATATAATCTGATAGGAAACTTTGCTTATTCAGTAAAGCTTTGGTGCTGTAACTTAATCAGTAATATTTTGAAGCTTTTAACATGGGACTGTGTGTTACATTCAATTTTCAGCACATGCATTAAAAATGTCTGCACAATCAGGCTTGATATTTGACCACATGACACTGCAGGTTTAAGCTGATTTTTTTATGTTCACAATAATATGTAATGTTATAAAGTATTCCCTGTGTTTGTGTATCTTGATTGACGTTGAAACAGTTGGAAGTGTACCTCCATGTTATCTTGACGCTACGGTTGGTTGTTCTTTTGTTGCACCTTTATTACAGCAGAACTGTGAATCTTTTACAAGATGTCAGTATTTTACTTGGCTGCTAAACACATGTTAATTTCACTGCCTTCAATTTGATCCACTTTTTTTTTTTGGTGAAATGCTTGTTTTAAGAAAGCCTTGTCTCTTTGCCATGTGCAAATGATTAATACATTTTGTCTCTTAACTTTCATCTGTCCATAATAATATTTTATATGTAATATAATAGTTATGTTAGCTCTTTTTATTGCATTAAAATTAGTTTAGCATATTGTATATCCATTCCTTTTTAGCTGTTTATCTCTCTTTGCTATATCTTCTGTAAAGGGTGTTCAAGTCAAACCAGGAATTGTGATAAAATTTCTCATGAATGAAGGCATACAACTGATTGACATTTACAGAAGACTTCAAGATTCTTTAGTGGCAGTAAAACATTTGAATGGTGCAAATGTTTTTAAAAAGGCAGTACGTCCGAGAATGATGGACCTGGCCCAGGTGGCTCTAAGCACACTGTAAAAAAAAACAGCCTGTTTTGATCATCAAAGGTGTTGTGTTTTTGCAGGTCAATGACCACCTCATATTTCCCACTGTACCACTTGCACATTACAGGAACCCATCTGGCCATTATTGCCACATTCCCCATACTTTACTGACCTCGCTCCAAGCCATTTCCACATGCTTGTGCCATTAAAGGAGTTCCTGGTAGGCCAGCGTTTCAGACATAAAGAAGGCTGTTTGATTATGTCTCTGGTATATTTAGAAAACTTTCTACCTTGATGCTATCCAAGCACTAGTGAAATCCTGGCATAAGTGCAGGGGATTATATAGAGAAATTAAGGTAGTTTTTACTCTCATAACTGTGTTCTTTTATTGTGCACAATTAAAAGTCTCAGTTTGACTTGAACACCCCGCATATTAAGACTTTTTAAATGCTAGCCTTTTCTAATTTTGTATGTACACTACTTTTTAAGTTGTATGTCATGTCATGTACAGTATGATTTATGTTACAGAAATGTGCCATGGTGTAATGCTTTGCATTGTGTATCAGTGGGACTTTTTGTTTAAGCATTAAGCTCCGTTATTAGTATTATTAATAATTTACAGTTTTCTTATTCTCATTTTCCTTTACTTTTTATGAAATATTTCATCACTTAAAATATACTGTTATTAAAAAGATAATTGTCCTTTACCTTGTGACAACCCAATAGCATTATTTAAGAAGAGCATTATCATGTGCCATCGTTTTATCATTTATGAAATATGAAGAAAGTCGTCAAAATCTATGTAAACTAAGTTTAATTTGTTTTGAGATTTTATATATATATATATATATATATATATATATATATATATATACATACACACACACACACACACACACACACGAGGGCGCCAAAATATAAATGTATGCACAGTTCAACATAAAAAAATATATGCATAAAACTTGAATGTTTATAAACATCAAATGGTGCAAGTACTGACATCCTTATAGGAAAAATAATACTACATATTGTTGCCATAATTTAATTAGAGTTTTTTTTAAAGGGATATAGATAACAACTGTTGTACAAAAATGTATAAAAACATATTAGCCGGATGCTAACTCTAATTCCCATCGGCCACTGCGCGCGAAACTGCAGCATGTCTTTACGACAGACGTAAAGTGCGCCTCTTTTGTTATTGCAATGCATGTGGAGTATTAAGAGTGAATGCAGTCTTCAAAGGGAATAAATATAAGATACATTGTAATATTGGACTTTAAACCAAAATCTTCCAGACGCATAAAAAGTAAGAAACACCTGACTGAATGTGTTAGAAAATAGACTCCTAGTTTTCCTTTTTTACGGTTCATCAGTCAGCTGACTTCCTCTTTCCTTTATCTCCTGTCAAACGGCAACATTGTTTCTTTACCGCTTCTCAGGCACAGCCACGCCCCCTTTAGGGGCAGAGCGAGGGCGTGTCCAGACCGGAGAAGCGGTGGTAAAACTAACAATTCTGTACAATCAGTCAACAAACTTTGTCTTGTCGTCTCTTCCTGCATGTCCATCAAGCATGCCACCACCCGTCTCTCTCCCAGGGCTGCTTCTGATATTTCTGAGTATTTTTCATGCCGAAGCGCTTAAACCTCACCTTTTAAGCAGACGCAGCGTGATAAGAAGTTCTTCACAACACAGGAGTGTGTTTTACAAAACTCTGTATTTTGATCAGCAGGTAAGTTATCACGTGACGTGTATCAAACGCTGTGGAGTTTGAAATCAGTCGATGTTTCTCTAAGTTGTACATGTGACTTGAGTTCAGTGGCTTTATTTGCATGTCATTTTAACAGTTAAAGTATTTCCGTAATACTGAAATCACAACAGCAATAAATGTATTCGTATTGCAGAAATATTACATTAATAGCAATCATATTTATTGCTAAGTTTTTATAGTTGTTATGCTGTATGACTGTTCATTTAAATGGAATAGAAATAAACGTGAAGGTTCTATCCTTTACAGTTTACACATGTAATCTACAAATCATAAAAATTACTGCATCTTTGTGCAACCATTATTCACACAAAAAAAGTGTTTTGTTTTTTTTTGTAAAGAAGGATTAAAGGAATTTATGAACAGTTAAAATATTATTGCGGCACGGTGCCATAGTGGTTAGCACTGTTGCCTTGCACTTCCAGGGTCCAGGTTTGATTCCTGCCTCAGGGTCTGTGTGCTCGGAGTTTGCATGTTCTCTCCGTGCTTGGTGGGTTTCCTCCGTGTACTCTGGTTTCCTCCCACAGTCTAAAGACATGCAGGTTAGACTAATTGACGTTCCCAATTGCCCATAGTGTGTGAATGTTGCCCTGAGGTCCTACCACGGTTGTAAAATGGGAATAAATACAATGGTAATCACCACAGGCCCCCACCAAGCAAATTTGTTCCTAGATGGATGGAAAATACCACTAATATCTGTAATTGTGTACATTTGCTATAAGCCTATTAAATGACCCGAGTCAGCTATAAAAATCAATTTGTGGGTCCTATGATAGTATTATGCATGATCCAGCAGTGTATGTTTGTGGTTTACTCACAGCCTACTACTGAGTTTCCTGTACGGATTTCCTTAATGTTCTGTGCCAATAATCTCTGTGATCCTGCTTTATATTGTGTCTGTGGATAATCACGCTTTCCTGTTGGCCTCTTAAGTAGTATAGCAAAGCTACTTATCCTGTGGATCTCATCTGACAGCTCCAATACCTACTTTTAAAAACAAAGTGATTTTTTTAATACCCATTATATTGCTGAATTGTTAGGCTCTGGTCTGTCGTATTATATTACAAGGTGATATAAATT